>JASCZW010003159.1:0-104362 GCA_034211315.2 Aedes japonicus | reverse complement strand
TTATTGAACCAACGGGCAAGGCAGATAACATATAAATGTTCTTGGCAACTAAAACAAGAGAGAAAATTAGAAAAGAAACAATAACAGAGTAAGTGTTAATGTGAGTTCATACAAATAATTATGATACGCACATCCGTCTACCACCAAGTGTTACAACAAAGCAGAAAATAAGTAAAAATAAAACATACCCAAAATATAACTAATCTACGTGAATGAACGTTGGTTTCGGGGTCTTATTAGTTTAGTCCTAATGGCCCCTTAACATTAGTGATAGACAGTTGTAGTTAATTCATGCGTAACTGTTTCAAAAGCTTTGTTAAAGATATGATTAAGCTTCGAAAAAAAACTTAAATTAATAGAAATATCTTATCTATAATTAAAAGTATTGATCAAATGATAGAATATATCGACACTTGTCAAATCATCGTCAAACCTTTAATCCTTGTTTAGATTATTTTCTTTTCTTCAGGGTTTGAATCCGCATATTCATCCCATTCTATTTGATATCTTAGATTTAAGAATATTTCCAGATTTTTGTGATTTTTTTTTCAACTCTGTAATGTTTACTGAACCTCTGCAAATTTGGTTCATCCCTTTTTGATGAACTTGATAATCTTCAGACCAGATCGGGAATGTCACCCTGCCATCTTCAGAATTGTGTTTCTTTGTAGTTGCGTCTTCACCGTCTGAGCAGGTCCTCCATTACACCCTATGGATGTAATGTTAGTCTACAGTTGATTCCCTATTTAAACCTTAATCAAGTGTTGCTGATAGAGAGCCGTTTCTCAAGCTTCTACCACTGTTATGCATCCCCATGGAGCTGCAGCATTTCAATCCCAAAATTTGTTTTTCATTCATAAAACCTTCCAAAAGTTCACTTCAGGAATCCAGCCCATAGGCCGAAGGGTTCATTGCATTCGTAATTGGGTACGACATTCAATACTCCATCATGATACCAAAAAGTATGCTCCTGTGCACCATTCCGCCCCCAATCCCGTTGCCAAACCACCCAACGAAAGCGTATCCGTTATAGCGGTGGCATCTATATTTTTTGCTTCAACTAGAATTTCCCTCCATTAAAAAAGAATGCCCAAATCCAGCACCCGTATCCTATAATAAAACGAATTATGGGTGATTTCTTGGCTTCAACTTTTCCTTTCTTATGCTAAGAGGGAGAGAGAGAGAGAGATAGTCTCAAGTCTCCTTTTCATTTTTGGTCATCATTTCCACGACTCCCACTCTCCGAGGTCATGGATTTGATAAAGAAAACGGGTTACCCTTCTCTCTTGAGGAAACGGTTCTTTGCTTATTCATTCCTGGCCGAAGAAATGTTTCGAACGAACTTTTCTCATTTATTCTGATATCTCAATTTGCAAGATGCTGCTGGCGCGCACTTTCTCGAGCGTAGTGTTTCGTCATTAAGACTTACTATCCTATTAAGAATTGCAATTTTTATTGAGAAATCGATTACCCAGAGTAAGCACTTTGCTGATTATGTGATTTCGCTCGAGCAGGAATCTTAACTTTTTTTTCCAACGAGATCTGTCAAATCGTGACTTAAACGATATTTTTCCTGTTGGACCGTTGGATTTATTGTGGGATTCAAGTGGAGAAAGTTTCCATGCCCACCGTCGTTTTTTTGTCGTTTTCAGCACTTTAATAAGAGTTTGTTCCAGCCAGCAGAGGGTCGGTTCGTTAAGAGGGGTGGTTAAGTTTCTTAAAGTAATAGTTCAAAACTCTTTTTGTTTGACTCCCAAGAAAGTTTTAATCTTCGACTAATGATCTCTTATTCGTTTACATTGACGTAGTGAGGGTGGTGAAAAGGGTGCCCCGGATCTTTGGGCGCAAAAATTCCCTGGAATTGGGATTCGCTGGATAAAAGTAAGAGCTTAAAGATTGAGACGCCAGCCATAGGTTTCGATGTCAAGTTAAGCAATGCTCTTTGTTGTTGTTTCTTTTACAAAACAGTTCAAAAAATAGATATAAAACAGTCTTGCGTTTTAACACAAGACTAGCTGAAACGTGTTCTAAGAAGATATTAAAAAATAAATTGAAGTATGAAATTGACTATGCAAAAGTGATTGTGTCCAATATTTAGCAGTTAGACGTTTGTATAATCTAATAGTATATTTCAGAGCATCTTCGGAAGAAAATGTTGGTACAAGGTGAATACTAGAAACAGCAAGCTCTGAATCTTATCTTATCTTATCTTATCTCACACTAACACAGCCAATTCTTGAAAGCATCCAGGAAAATGACAAATTTTTTAATATATAATTTTTCCTGGCCTAACTGCAGTAGCATGTACCTCAGAGAGGATTCGAAGAAATAGAGCGATCACAGAAAGGTTGTCTGCAATCTCTTTACTACTTCGAATCAAGGGAAGGAAGTTGTTGGATCTCCCGTACCAAATGCTTCCGTGTAGAGTTAAATGATATGATAATTTGTATTTCATCGTTGGGAGCATATATGCTAGAAAGATTAGTCTATGCTCCTTCTGCGTGTGGGTGAACTTTTGGCTTTTGAACCAAAATTCTGGCAATAATTTTCTAAGGTTATAGCACTTTATCTCGCTCACTAGAATTGATATTGAAATTTTAAATTTACAGAGTAATGCATTTAGTTGTATGTTATATAATAGTCTTATAAAACAAAATTAAGGAAAATTCACGGCAGCACTGTGATAAAAATGAGGGTCCGTAGATATACTTTGTGCTTTCTGGCAACTCTGCTTCTGTTGATGTCTAAGCTTATCTATTTAGTAGCATCCGGGGCAGACTTGGTCTTATAACCAATGATTTCCTTATCTCCAATCCACTCAACCAATGGCAAAGTTTTTTGATATAGTGGACGGATTATTACAATTTGAAATAACTCAAGGCAGACTTGGCAGGCCAAATTCGGTGGAGACCCTCCTGGTACCTCATGCCTAGATGCTTTGAGGCGGACCGGAATAACTCAGTCGAGTTATTAGTACTGGAGACACTGGAGAAGTCCGCACATTGTAGACGAAATACGCGTATCTGTCAAGATAAGCAAAGGTAGTTGGAATTAAACGGAAAATACTATTTTTTCTTATCATTTCTAGCAGAGATCGAAATTCTCACTCAGCTGGGTGAAAACCATGCTCTCTCTCAAGCAGGTTGTCGATGAGTGGCGCACCGTTCACTTTTTCATCTCTCCTTTTTCGCCGATAATTCATTATCCTCTCTCTTGCGTATGCGAAAATATCTCTCTCCAAAATTCAACGAAAATGTTTTCTCATGTCACATTTTTCACTAACAACATGCTCGTAAAACCTAAATCGTATACGAGGAGCAAAAACCGAAAATAACGCCAAAACAGGTGCACACTGGTACCGCCATGGACCATCATTATCGAATTATAATGACATAATACAACATAAAACATTAAGATTGGTGCATTTTCAGGTGTCAAAAAGTAAGTGAAAAATAATTATCGGCATCTTGGATTCACTGAAAAAGATACCATTTATCAGCTACTCATGCTCTCCGAAAATTATAAATCGCTGTTGCTTTTCTCGCGAAAACTGCTGTGAGCGTATAATAGTCTCTCGCTTCTCACATTCGCATATGCTTCTCCAAGCGGGTGAAAAAGGACGTTTCTCTTCTCAAGTAGGCGAAAATTTCAGTCTCTGATTTCTAGTTACAGTTTAGACAATTTCTTGTCCACTCAAATTCATAAGTTGCGTAAATTTTTTGATCCAAATATGTATCGTTAGTATTTTCATGGTGCTGTTTAATGCCCATGAAGAATAAGACAACAATTGACACTGACACCAACAATCAATAGGAAAATAACGATTCAAAATTGACTCACTGTTGCAGAACTCCTTAGTTCCAAGTGCACTTAACACCTTGCACCTCACAATACATTTTTCTGTACAAGAATCTTTGATTATGTTTTGACACGCTTCGTTAACTTGAAAGAATATATTAAAGGTTCTTCTAAGTGAGTAAATTTTTTAGGGGCGATTCAATTAGCTTGAGACCGAGCTTGGGACCTATGTTCTGGTACTTCCTGAGCCAAAAACTATATCCATTTTGTTCTTGACTATCCAGTCTCTGCTCACAATACAGTAACAGCTGAAAGTCTAAAAGTTAGTTTGTGTGAGTGCCCAAAAGCCTTTTTCATAAAATTTTGAGATATTCTTTTAATTTTTTTGTGAAGAATTTCTCAAAATTTTTTTAAAAATTTCTCAGACATTTCTTGAGATATTCCTTTTGGCCTTTCTATTGATATCCTTCAGAAGTTTGTAAGCATTCTTCTAAAAAGTTTCAGGAGTTCTTTCTGGCATCACATCGGAAGTAAAACATTCTTGTGGTGATGGTTAAGGAGGAATACCTGAAATTCTAAAGGTGCAACCAGACATCCGAAGAGCTCAAGGTGTGGGGATGAGGGTGCCAACTCCTCAACTCACTAAAAACTCAACCATGGCTTAAGCCCTGGACCCTCCTCGGAACCACCTTAACTTCGGGGAAGGGGCTATTGTGTTTGTTAAGCACCCACTATGTCTAACTACTTAGGGCTTTACTAGTTAGGTGGTCCCTGCGACCTGCCTTTGGTCGTTTCGCCATTTTTGTTGGAGATAGAGGACGGTCTGGAAGGCTGCTACGCATACCACGTCCCAGACGTCCCGGTCTTGGCACATCCTCTAAACCAAATTGTCCGGAGTCGTGTCGTGACCGCTTACGGCAATCATGCCGGATCTCGAGGCGTCGAAGCGAGGGCATGCAAAGAACACATGTTCCGCAGTTTACTCAATTCCTGCGCACTCGCTGTATGCGAAGGACTGTTCATGCCCATATTTGTGCAGGTATTGTCTAAAACAGCCGTGGCCAAACAATATCTGCGTTAAGTGGAAGTTCATTTCACCGTTTTGCTTACCGACCCACTCGGTTAATTCCGGGATAAGTAAGTGAGTCCACTGACCTTTGGTGGAGTTATTCCATTCCCTTTGCCACTTAGCCATGGATGCGGCTTTAGTGGTCTTTCGAATACCTCTTGTTCGACATTGTTCGAAGCACTCTACGTTCTCTTTTATGACCATGTCTATTGGAATCATCCCCGCTAGGACGCAGATCGCGTCGCGTGATACCGTTCGGTATGCACTAACCACTCTTAGGAACATAAGCCTGTGCGTACTCTCTAGCTTACTTACTTAGCTCTTGGTACTCAAGGCGGTGATCCATACCGGCCCGCCGTACCTAAGTATGGACAGGGCGACACTGGCCAGGAGTTTACACTTACTGCCGAGCTATTTGACAGCATGCGGGATAATGCCGATATAGCCGTAGAGGCTTTCTTGCAGGCGTAATCGACGTGAATGACAAAAGACAGTTTATCGTCGATCATAACCCCAAGATACCTCAAGAACCTCTTCGATTCTATTGTGCAGTTACCTGCACAGATCGTTGCATGTTGCTCCGATTTCCGATTATTTACCACCGTGACCTTAGTCTTATGGTGGGCTAGCTCCAATTGCCTGGAGCTCTTTCACAATGCCAATGGAGTGTGAGGCCGTTAACTCGACCTCTTCGATGGATTCACCACATATTTCCAGGGTGATAACGTCCGCGAACCCCACTATCTTCACCCCGTTCGGGAACTCAAGCCACATTACCTCGTCGTACATCGTGTTCCATAACACCGGACCCAGGATCGAACCTTGTAGGACGCCTACGGTGATCAGGACACGTTTCTGGACAGCCTCTGTGTTGTATACCAGTACGTGATTCTGGAAGTAGCTTCTGAGAATCTTGTACAGGAACCCAGAAACCTGAAGGTGTTGCAGCCCTGTCGGCGATAGCCACCCAACTGGCGCTATTGAATGCATTTCTCACGTCAAAGGTGACCACTACACAGTATCGTACTCCTCGCCTCTTGCGCTGGATTGCCACCTCAGCCGTCTTGGTGACGGACAGGATGGCATCCACTATTGACTTCCCGGACGGAAGCCAAACTGATTTTTAAACAGTTCGAGAGTTGTTATCTTCATATGGGCCGGTTCATAAACCACGTAGACTCATTTTTGAAAATCACAGACCACCCACCCCCCCTCGTAGAC
The DNA here is from genome assembly GCA_034211315.2 of Aedes japonicus. NCBI lineage: Eukaryota > Metazoa > Arthropoda > Insecta > Diptera > Culicidae > Aedes > Aedes japonicus. The sequence continues at coordinate 98,274 of JASCZW010003159.1, read as the reverse complement.
TTTTCTACATACTATTTTATGAAATTTTTATGGAACGTAGACCTGGTCACCCCCCCCCCCCCCTTCTTCCCAGAAAAGTCTACGTGGTTTATGAATGGCCCCTATTGGCCTGCCTCTACATATGCTGAATTTAAGGATCTTCAGATAGTTCCAATTCCAATTCGGCCTTACCGCAACTGCATTTTTCTTCAAAATATCGTTGCCACAATTATATAAGCAAAATATCCTCATTATAAAAGACCTCAATAAAAGTATAGTATTTAGGGCTACCAATCTCATTTTCATCTCATCACCCTTCGATTCGTGCTATTTGAAAACAAAAGATTGACGCATAACTATGTGATTTCTTACTTTTTATTTCTTGTTGATTTTATTTATTTTTATTTGTTGGCGAAACTAAGCAAACTCTATAACAGAAGGAATCGATTGATTCATACACCAAACCTACATTTCCGATCAGTATGAATAGTGGATCACGAGATGAATAATGGAAAAGCTCTCCTATGTGGTAATGCCTTCGAGTACCACTGAACACATGTCCTTTCGCTCAACTTTCCAAAACATCTGTTTGATTTCCTACCTACCGTACACTGACGGAACTTTCAATACTTTCTCAAACCATTAATGTGCACTCTTGGTGTCTCATGGTGATGAGCGAACATCTCCTTCTACAACACAAGTGTGTTTCTTTCCAAAATGGCATAGAAACAGACTAGCCCTGGGACCACACATACTCAATCACTCAATCATACACGACTAAAAGACTAGTTTTTTTGGATTGAAATCTCTAAATTGTGTACTATAACTACGATTAATTACTATTCAGAAGCAACATATTCATTTTTTGACACTTAATCAGAGAACCAAACAGTCTTAATAAGCACAGTGCCGCATGAAAACAACAAGCTAATAACAAAGCAGCAGGTTTGGTTGATGTTCAAATTGGCCCTTATCAAGGCTAGAATGCTAGAAGATTAAAGCCAACAGCGTTGTCAACGTTGCAATGATATCAGTGATATCAGTGAGTTTTTTTTATCAGCTACCTCGAATGGTTAACTGATAACTCGAGAAACGGTTTCGACTGTACTGCATTGATAGCTCTTTTAAGGTTATCTAACGCATCCCGAGATAACTATTTAAAGCTTGCCTTTATCTAATGAATCTGGACGCTTCACGAAAGTCGAGCTATAAACAATGCCGTAGGTATAAGGAAATTCATTGCAATTTCAATGCCTGGTTTGAACTGTACTTGTTTACGTTGATAACTCAGCTCAACTATTGTCGATATAAAGATGATGTGCATTTCGATCCCAATCATCGCATTATTGATAAACGTTGTTCTTTCATTCTACTATGTAAAAAAATGCTACTGTTTTATGAGTTTATATTTAAAAAATCTTTCACAAAAAATTATCATAAACATGGTCAGTCTTCCAGGTTCACATCACTAACACGTTTCCGTTTTTTTCACTTGCCCTTTAGCAATCATCTGTTCAATTTCATCCAAAGACATTCCTTTCGTCTCTGGGATGTACAAATAGATCAATAATCCTACTATCAATCCTGCAGCGGTGTAAAATGCGAATGGAACATACGTACCGACATTATCCATTAGAACCTGAAACAGTTTCAAGTTCAGAAAATGAGCCAAACCTAGGACACTTGGTACTGATGGCATTGGTATACGCTCGGATTGGTCTCGGAAGCACTTCAGCACCGTAAATAGGAGGAATTACGAGCAAGCCTATGTCGAAAGATGCGACTACCAACAGAATTGCTATAAATGCCATCCAGCCCAAAAATGGTTTGTCGTTCTCAGTGGAAGTTGCAAAATACACACATACAACTAGAAGTCCCAGCGTGGTTCCGACTGCCGATAGGAGCAACAACGGTCGGCGGCCTACCTGATCGATGGTGAGAACTGTAATCACTGTTGACAACGCTTGGATGATCCTACAGGATCAGCGACATCTCGGCGGGTTCGATGTCACTTGATATCTTCATGAAGATCATTTGAGCATATGCCATGATCATGAACACACCGGTGAAGCTCATGCCAAAATACAGGATACACATGATGCGTATATTTTTGCGATATACCGGAGCGAACATTCTGCAGAATGAACCACTTTCATGGCTCGTAATGATGCACATACATTTTTATCATTTCGAGTTCTTTGCTCACATCGTTGGAACGCCGGAGCCACAGCAAACTAGTTTCAGCTTCCTTGAATTTTCCTTTACTCAGTAAGAAATGTGGAGACTCGGGCATCCACATGAAGGAGAGAATAAATACGATCGGTCCAACCATACCAATCCACGCAAGAGTCCTGAATTCAACGTGCGGTCCAATACCGTACATCGCTATTACTGCTAGCTTGCCACAAACACCAGAAAAATCACTGCTGAACCGCGGATATTTTGCGAAAAAGTTTCACCAAAATACAAAGGTTTCACCGCAAATACCATCCCGTAGGATAATCCAAATAGAAATCGAGCCAAGTACAAGTATTCAACCGAGTTTCCAAACGCCATCAAACTCCAACCGATCATAATAGGTACGGCAGACCACAGCAGGGTGCGCTTTCGGCCGATGCCATCGGCTGCTTTGGCGGCCAAAAATGGTCCCAGAATCAGTCCAACGGAAATAATCGCCACTATCCAGGATCCCTCGTCGGGGGTGATAGGAATCGGTGAATCCGCTGCCAGCAGCTTCGGGAGGGCAGGAGAACTCCAGCTCATGCACAGCAGGATCATGAAGAGTGCAGAAGCAACTGAAATAGTGGGATGGTTGAAGGTTGAGTTGAAAATTTAGGTGTTATAGTTAACCAACCAGCCAGCGCCGCTAAGTATTCATTGAAGTAAGCACTTAAAAGCTGGGAGATTGCCATTTTCGAACTATGGTTCACGATGTGTTTTAAAGGAAGTACTGTTCCCTTATGACATGACGATTTGATAGTTTTGTTTCCGTAGCTATCGCAGGGCTAAGTTTATCAATGAACGCGGCAGATTGCGCCGTTCAATTGAATTGCAATCGAAGCTCGATTTATTTTTTAATGATTACAAAACTATCATTTATGGCAGTTTAACCTTCCTATCTACGATCGGTCTGGTTTTTGTTTTCTTTTTGGAGATTGTATGCATTTTATTTTCGACGTTCTTATCGTTCAAGTTTATCTCTAAACATATTGCATGCATGAACTAGGAGCCATAAAACTAATATGCTCTCACATTCAATCATGGATGTTGCTCAATATTGAAGCAACAACAGTTGTTTCTATTAAATTGAGCTGATAAAAACGCCACAGACATACGTGTGGACCATTTCACCCGAATTGTCCAAACTGCTTGTAATAGAACTTTAAGGATTTGAACCAAGCTTCGAGGAATGGTTCATGAAGCATTCGAACATTTGAGCACTCAGCCCAAGCGGCGGATGATAGATTATTGCAGTTTAATTAACTTTTTTACTAGTGAATGTTAATGAAAACTGTATGAACAAGGGATGCGATAAAAAATTAGCGGACCAATGTCAGAAAAAAATGCAATGATGCAATGATCTGTGATGCCCGATAGTTTTTCAAAATGTCTGTAGTGAATATTGGAAAATTTGTCTGTATTGGGGGTTTTGTCAAGAAACTATGTAACTATGAGTATTTTATTCGAAAGCAAGGTAAAGTATGGTTTCGCGAAAATTAGTTAAACTCATACTCTCTAATACAAGGGTTTTGGGAGCCTTAATCATGCACTTTTTTTGTTTACCACGTTCACAAACCTGCTGGAGAATATCTTATTTGTTAAGGATCCTTGGCCCTTTCAAATTTACACTTATTTTTAAGGTTGTTCTTCTTTTGTAGCAATTAACGTTTGCATTTAGAAATACAAGGGACAGCCCAATGAGGTTGTACACAAAGGTAACGTAGGACTATTCCAGCAAACATTTTGATGCACATTACTCCATTACAATACACCTAAGTGAACTCTTGTACGACCAAAATTGATCATACAAAGTGCATAGAATCGCTCTACATGAACAAAAGTGGAGGCCATATATGTACGTGCATATCAACATTGCTTATAGTAGGCTATACGATGTATTATGATTTCATTATTAAACAATGATCTCTGTTTTCTCTTTGAGATTATATATGTGTAGATAGCAAGTTGCTTTTCGAAGCCATTGCAACTTCGAAAGCCAGAATAATAAATGTTGAAGAAATACTTAATGCATTGAAAAACAGTACTTCATACATTAAACTATAGCAGTGGATCTCATAAATATTGTAATCAAATTTATCAAAAACAAATCGAAAAAAACGTGATCGTCAGTTGATTTTCAGCCGTTGAAGCTTATTAGTTTTTGAAAGTTAACATGCTTTTATAATTACCAGCTTTACCTGCTTCAGTCAAGATTCGATATCGCGATCTCCTTATCCATATTCCAGTCCTTAATGCACTCGCCCATCTATACGGCATGAATGAACACCGTTTTTGCACCATGTTACTTTTCCTGTACATATACCTCATAAACATCTTATACAGAATGTAATATGATACGCTGAAAGAATTTACGATCTTGATTTGACTTCTTAACGATTACTTATTCTATGATTTTGTAACAACGTATATGTAATTCAGCATGTCACTTGACAGGACCTTTCTATAATCAAAAGTCTTTGGCATACAATGTTCCCAAACTTACAGAATAATGCTATGCAATGGCAATGTTAAAACTTTGATCTAGCAAGAATTATAAGAGTCTTTTAACAGCGATAAAATCACGATCTCTGTTAGTTTTTATTTTTTTTTTAACTGACTTTTTAAATCTAGAACTTTTGTTTTGACTTAATTTAGTTAATTTTAGAAATTGTGTGCTCAATTTGTATGTAGTTTTTTAATGAATAAGTGCTAGCAACATTGTATCTGGCAGTTTCGATAGTAAGCAAACATTGTTGGCCGTGTAACAAGAGCAGCTGTAAGTTTTATTATAATTCTTACTTTATTCCCGTAAAATTTAATAAAATATTCGTTCCAGATGTTCGGTGTTATTCAGTTCATGGAGAACGGCAGGTTGCAAGTTTTGGCAGTACCTATGAGCTGGATACGGAAGGGATTGTTGATGTGGCCGAAAAATTTGAGCAACGACAAAGTGGACAAAACGCGGAAGGAAGGAACTATTTTTAATGGTGCAACCAAAACTATTCCGGTCATCGTAACAAAAAAGTTTCGAAGCTTTCAAGCGGCGGAGGCATCCGTATAAAAACTTTCCAGAAGGGATGTATCGGACTTCGAGGGGAAGAAAAACCAGTTGAAGTCCATCCCGAAATCAAAGCCGACGAAGAAACAAAACGACTACAATCAGCTCTGTACAGGTAAATTAAATTTGAAATGTAGCAATTTTTATAGCATCAGTGAAATCCACAATATTTCCAGCCATCGTGCACAAGCAGGAGCATGTCAGCAGCTTTAAAACTCTACCTGCAGCACCGCAATTCACATGTCCTCCTCCGATCGGATCAGTTCTCTTGCAACAACAGTTGCCACCACCAGCAGGTTTCACGACAACGAGTGCAGCACCCATGTCCCCAGTGTCTATCGTACGAACATCTCTGCCTACGAAAGAACCACCCATCGTTGTCTCGGTGCACCCAACAGGGTGCTCAACGGCACCACCGTCACTCTCTCCGGTATCTGCCGTACAAAGTTCTCTACCACTAAGAGAACCACACATTTTTGTGTCGGTGCCATCAGCGTCAACGTTGAGCCAGCAGTGGAGCAATCTTCCACTGGTAACACAAACACCGCAAAGGAACGTGATCATGCGCCGGACAACCACTGCACGATCAGGTTCAGCTGAAAGTGTTGAAGGACAAAACAACAACATGATAACGACGGACACATATTTTGGATCAGTAACATCGAAAATCAATCAGCAAATAGTTTCGGAAGAGCAAATGGAATCAGATGACTGGATCGATCAAGAAATACATGTGAAACCGTTGGAAATAACGAGCACACTATCAGGTAAATTTAACAAAAAGACTTCGGATCAATTTACAAGTTTCTTGCGGAAACATCTTTTATGGGAATTTAATTTTTTATCTAAACGGAAGTCTAATATGGTGTGTAGAGGGATTAAATATTCAAACACTTCAATCTTTTTATTTTAGGAACCAATATGGAACAAACGGATACCATATCTGACTTAGATGCTTTGATCAGAAAAAATATCATCGATGTAGTGAATGAAGTTGTTCCGGCTGCAATCCAAAAATACATGGACGAGCATATCGATAAAATTATGGACCGGGTGGTTTCGGCAGCTGTGGACAAATTTTGTGGACAAAGTTTTGCTGCAAATTTTGCTCGTTTGACTGCAATGACTGGCGTACTGAACAAATCTACCCAAGAAGAAACAGAACTCAAGGAGGTTACACAAATCGACACCGAGGAAGAGCTGTTTAAATGGAACGCTGAACTATCGAAAGGTGCTGAGCGAGCCGTTTACGTAAGTGAAAAAAACTACCATAAAATCATACCTAGAAATATGGACAATCATGATAGAAAAAATGCTCGCACGGATTAAATAATCTTTAATATTGTTATCTATTTCAGATGAAGTACTTTTCGAAAATTGTTGTGCCGAATGAATGGAAAAGGGAGATAACGTATTCTATCTAATCTCGGATATGCTTTTCACACGTGAGTTCTGGAACAGGTTTCGTGGACGGGCGTTAACCGAGGCGAGAAATCCGAGAGAGGTTTTCGTGAATTTGGGCACGTAACGCAACTTCTTTTAAGCATCGTCCAGGTTGGAGATCCCTCGTATACTAGGCAGAAACTCGAGAAATTTTGTAAGACTCGTTTGTTCAGGCACTCCAAGTCACGTTCCGCCAACAAAATGCTTCGAAAATCTTCCTGCCGCACCAAGCGTGGTTCGAAAAAGAAGCGAATGCCGAAGGATACAACTGATGATGAAAGCGGTCCCAGCAACACCGTACTTGATGATACTGATGCCGATGGCCGTGAAAATACAGACGAATTTGAGAACGTATCATTACTCAAACAGGCAGATGAATCAGATGATGCCGAATATGAGGACGAAGGGGAACACAACACAAATGCAAGCAGTGATAGCATGTGTAATATTCATAATCTCTGTCACGTAACAGAAGAAGTTGAGAAATCAACGACTGTTATAGGTTTTCTTTATTTTATTTTTTAAATTTTAACGTGTTTTACATTGAATTGATTTTCTGAAACATTGATGGAACTGAACTATGTACAATGTTCAATCTCGTCATTTTAGTTTACAGTTGTATTGCATTGCCGGCGATACATTTAAAAGAAAACAATTGTTAAGCATTCATTTAATGTTTGTCAAAGTATGCATAAGCGGAATTAAAACGGTTTCATGTTTGCGTTCAATAGGAACCATTTTGCATAAAACGATATCAGGATTGAAATAATCAACGTCTGAAATGTTTGCTTTATCAACTTTTGTTATAAATACATGTAAAAAAGAAGACTTCATTGGCTTAGGAAATAAATCTTGTTTTTGTAATAAATGTTGACCTTCGATCATCACGTCCCCATTTATTTCACAAAGTCCTGTCATTCCTACTACTTTCAAGTCATTGGTCAGAAACCATTTGTCAACAAATTTAGTAGTTAAAATGAAGCCTGAAAGGGCTAGCTTACAGGTTTTTTCATTATTGACAACACTAATAATTGATGATTTTTTGGAATAAATAGATTCATTTGACGGGTTCACGTTACTTTCAGCTTCTAACACTCGATTAGCTACTTGCACAAGCGGATTTGGTCCAGCTTTTACCATCTTCTTTAATGAATGTAAATAGTTTTCAAATGGATACGCGGAGAGTGATATAAGAGTGCCGAATTTCTCAACTTCTTCTGTTACGTGACAGAGATTATGAATATTACTTGTTACAAATTCTGATCCATACAATTTCTTGAATTCAGATATGAAGTCAAGGAACAACATTTTTGCGATCGGAAGGAAATTTTTGTACGCCTTGACTGAACAAATTCGGACTGCACAAAAGAGTAACAAGAAATGATCATAATATTTGGATGGCAAGTAATCTTTGAGGATCACCACTCCAACGTAATTCAAGAAAATCCGGAATTCTAACCCTTTCCAAAGAGAAATATGATGTAACGAACGCATGCGACGGTGGATCTCAGTGGGAAATCTCAAAGCAATCAAATATGCTGAGATCTGCTGTTTTTCATGCACACTCCACTTGGTACGTTTGGTCATAGAGCCTGTTCGCCAAGAATTCATGAGTTTTCGCATAACACCTAATTCTAATAAATGCAAAGCGTCCGCAATGATGATGTCGTCTATCATGTTAATTGGCAGTTCCAATAAGGGTGAAACAGATCGCTGATGTTCTGGATAGTATTTGAATTCTCGAAACAGTTGATCAGTTCGAGGATCAGCTTGCACTTCAGGGAAAGTCATAGTACGTGTTTTGTGGTACACTTTAGACAACCAAATTTACCATTAAAGTTTGTAACACTTTTGATGAAACAGCGTGCAGGCGTATCACAAATGAATGCACGGATTCTAATAGATATTCTATGCTCATTAATGATCACGCCAGATTCCAGCACAGACATAAGATCTTTTACCAGAGGAGTGAGAAACTCGCCAGCATCCTTCGGCTTGGTAGTCCCATAATATATACCGATGACGATGGGTTGCATATGAGGTAGTTCATGAATGTTTGCCAAAATTGGCCAAAAATGATTAGAACTACTCTTTTGTATGGGTAGACCGTCGATATTAATATTAATCGAAAGGTCCATGTCCGTTAAAATATGCTTCAGACGACTTTGGAGGCCGTTTTTCAACCCGTGGTGCCAATATTTGCCATCGTCCTGCATATCCATTATTTCCACGGACCTTGGAGTTCTCATTAGCGTGCGAGGATCTGTTGGTAAATCGGCATTCAAGTAAGTATTCAGAACACATATCAAGCATTTTAGAGCTGACTGGGTAATGTTGTGTTCAACAGTCCAATTCCGAATAGCTGATGACAGTGATCCTATTGTATAAAAATCATAATTTGATGAAGTCTTTCAACAACGACAACCACTTATAATTACCTCCAAAATCATTCGATCTGTTGATATTTTCCGGCAAATGACATGAAAATTCATCTTTTCTGGGATTTGTTTGTCAGAAGGAGTAGCTGACAAATCTTTCGAAAATTCATCAGGTTGCTGGGATGAATCATAGCTTTCTTGAACTTCCAATTCGGCGGGAATCCGTTTTCTGTATTTTTGAAGAAACCTACTGTAAGTACCACTTTTACGGATACGTGTTAGCTTATTTTTTAAAACAAAAGTGTTCATGTTTTGACGGTTTTTTACGAGAAAATGTCTAAATTTTGTGATAGCAATGTTTGTACACTTGAGATCACATTGGTACAAAACTTGAACCTTATATTCAATTATAAATAGACTCATATACAACTGTCAAAGTTGATGTCTGATTTACGATTTTGTTTGGTGACTACAAGGACACATAAACAATTTGAAGAACCATTGCAAATGAATCGTAAGTTCACATTATATGTAATCTATATTCAATTCATTACAATCTCTGAATAATCGTTATACGATTCCGATTTTGTATGGATATATACACAATTTGAAATAGACATCCATATACGATTGCTGGTTTGCTGGGATGTTACAATGAGTAATGAATGTTATAATCATTTGACCAATGTTTAGGGACGATCGCCAGTTGTAAAGTTTTTATTTGGCGTGCTGCTCTTGGAATAAGCATAATATATATTTAGCTGGGAAAATAAAATTGGTCGTCCTAAAAAGGACGGATTTTCTATGATACATGTTTAACCGATCTGTTTTGGTCCTCTCGTATGGCCCATCCACATCTGGCGACATTTCGTTAGCCAGCAATACTAGCATCCTATTTGCAACAGTCATTAGCAAATAACTGAAATCAATTATCTGCTGATTACTAGTATCTGGTCATGCTTATGTTGCTTTGGCGGTGATGATGGTTGCTGGCTTATACCGTTCACAACACTCAACCGTCTTAGATGGTGGCCAACTAGATCGAACTATTTTCGCTCTTGATTGCACCAAACGGCTGGCTACAAATTCATCACTGGCTTGGGGAACCGACTGCATAACCAAAGACGATAGAGGCTGGGCCAGGCTGCCTGGCCAATGATTGCTCGCCAGAGCTATCTCAGGGTACTTGTCACCAATACAATACTGGCTCACTGCCGCTCTGAACAGCTCCAAGACTTCCGAGCGATTGCAGCAGTTTGCAAAGGTGTAGCCCTTTTCTATCGTTCACTGATGCATACGAGGTCTCCCTTACTTACATTTGAAGTCTGTGATAGGAAAATACTTGGCATTCAGTAACTTTACTCTGCAAAACGTTATTATAATACATTACCTTATATTTTCTTCATTTTCAATAGTTTAATGTTGAAAATCAATTGTTTTCAATATTGGAATCGACGCGTAGAAATATTTCCGAAAGATTTTTTTTAAATGTTTGTAGAAACAACTGAGGTATTACCCCCAAAACTAGACCGCTTTTCTTGACGGTTTCAATAGGTTTTTTTAGTTGTACCCCAGTGTAGAAAACAAAGACGTCCTACGTCAAAAAATGGATGAATTTGATCGATTCTGCATGCGATTACGCTGCCACTAGGTGATGAACACACTTATGTTCCGCGAATCATAGCAACCGTTGAGTACCGAAAAAAATTGACAGCGTTATCAATTACCCTAGTCGAGCGGCTGAATGTGTTGGTCAAGTACATCTTTTCGGCAAAGCCCGTCAAATATATCTTCCAATCAATGTTCCCGATGAAGGCCTTTCTGTAACCGACGATCAAGGAATAAGGAGATATACTGTACGAAGTGCCTGCCAAAAGATGCCTCCTTCTTTAGGAAGTATGAAATGAAGGTGAATGTGGTCTTTTAGGCGGACTTGGCCTCGGCCCATTATGTCAAAATATCACTGGAGGAGATGGACTGACTGAAGATAAACGTTGTATTGAAGACCGCCAACACTCCATTCCAGTTCGATCAAGCAAAACGTGTTTTTCGTTCTCTCGTTACGGAGTTTTTTGCCCCGTTTTCCCACTCGTCCGATTACTTGCGATTGCGCGTCCGGTTCGTGAACTATCGCCTGCGCTTGCTTATTTATTAGCGATAGCAAGCAAGAAAGAAGCGCTGCAAACTAGTACAAGTTTTCTCGCTCGGCCTGTGGCAATGGGTCGAAAAAATCAACAAGTGGTGACATCCATACCAGCGGCATCGGCTCCTGAAGCCATGCCGAAACCGAGCAGCTGCAAGCGGCTACGGCATGACGACACCGGTCCATCGACCCCAACTACTAGCGAACAATCGGTTTGCTGAGCTCCCGGTACAGGAGATACCGAAAAAGGTGAAGATCCCGCCGCTGATCACCACGTCAAGACACATCGCTGCCCTTAAGATGGAGCTTGCATCGGTTAATGTTAATCCGCTTTACAAGCTGCGCAGTACGGACACAAAGATAATGTGCTCGACGAAGGTTGACTAGCTCACCTAGTCGCCAAGCAACACGAGCTCTACACTCACGACGCACTCAGAAACAAGCCGCTGAAGGTGATTCTGCGTGGCCTTTCGGAATTCACCCCGGAGGCAATAACTGTTGAGCTGCAACCGGCGGCTCTGAAACCAGTGAACGTGTTCCAAATCAGACGTCAACAACAGGGAAATCATATATCGCCCGAGGCAACACGACGTGACGCAGTGTGACAACTGCCTTGTTTTCGGCCATGGAACTTGAAACTGCCACATGAAACCACGGTATTCCAAATGCGCCGGAGCACACAAGACCAAGGATTGTACATCGATGGCCAAAGGTGCTCCTCCATAATGCACAAAGGCGCGAATCAGGAAGGCAGCAATCGAACTTGTCCCAAACGTCCGGAGTTTTTAGCAATCCGCAAGCAGGTACCCACCAAGTCCCGGCCAGCGTCGTCCTCCCCCTTGAATGGACGAGGAAAATTTGCGAACGCTCCGGTACCAAGTGCCAAATCTACACACTTAGAAATTATGAATTTTACACGAGACCTAATCCATGTTTGTAAATAGTCGGGGAACGTAAAGTCGGGGAACGTAATAGTCGGGGGACGTAAAGAAAGATTTCGTGTGAAATTATGTCTTCTGAAACTGACACATACGCAATTCAACAAAAGATATGTTCGGTTGAATTTATTTTCTCATCTCTTTCAACAAATTCTTATGCGCTGAAGGACGCTTGCATGTGTCGGTCTCAGGAACAGAAATTTACACGAGATTTTGGTAGTGTGTACCGACGTTGCAATTAAATCACCGCAATGCCAACCGCACGCCAGCCTCCATACAGCAACGATTCGCAGCAGCCTCCTCCTCGCCGGCTCTTACTCCAGGTTGATCCAATCCGGGTTGCAGTACCTCCATGAACATGATGCTGTCGGCCCTATCACCGCCATCGCGGCCTGTTATCCCAAGCAAGCCAGCACCGCTAACTTAACAGCAATGGTGCTACGGGAGGACATTCGCAAGCTAACTCGGAGGCAGGGGCAGTTTATCATCGCCGGCGACCTAAATGCGAAACACGAAGCCTGGGGGGAACACCCGGCGGAACCGGAACGGAATAATTCTGCAGGAAGACCTGGAAGAGAGCCATTACACCGTCCTGGGCTCCGATATTCCACCCGCATGAGCAGATTCGGGTCCATTTGACAATCGTAATCTTCCTCACCAACACGGGGAACAACATTGCCCAGCCGGTAGTACATCAGGAGTTCAGCTCGGACCACTAGCCGAAGTTGGGTCTTCAGTCAACCGGCATCGGATCACCAGACGGAACTACCATCGTGCCAAATGGGAGAGGCTCCGAGAACATGTTGACGACACCGTCGATTTCAACGGGCACTCGCGTCAACTCCCAGGCCCGGGAGCAACATGTACCAGTGATTGATCAAGCGAGCAACTCTGTTCTCATTGATAACCTCACTAAAGATTTAATACAATTGCAAAAAGCCATCCGAAAGCAATACCAGCGAACTGGTTTGCCAACGCTAAAAAGTCACTGTAATCGAGTGACGAAAATTATCAAGGCCAAAATAGTGGACCTTTAGAATGACAATTTTGCCAACAAGATCCGCTCTCTCCCACATTGTGCAAAGCCATTCTGGAAGTTGATCAAAAATTTTAAAAAGTAAACCAAATCCCATTCCACCGTTGATCCCACTAGACAACAATGGATCTAAGGATCGCTTAACAGGATCGCATAACAGGATCGCTCTTCCTATCTTCCTGGTGAAGATAATTGAAAATTATCTGTCGGACAGGACATTCCGTGTTTCGCTGCAAGGTGCAGTTTCCGATGCACAGGAGATCTCCGTCGGTATTCCACAGGCAAGTAACTAGGTTCACTTTTGTTTAACCTATTCACTTCGGACATACTCCCGCTCCCTGAAAATGGATCTCTGTCGTTGTTCGCCGATGATACCGCAGTTGTCCACAATGGTAGGGTAACAAGAGCGCTTACCGCAAAACTGCAGCAAAGCCTGAATGTTCTGTCGGAATACTTCACCGAATGGAAGATCTGTATCAAGGCGGCGAAGATCCAGGTCATCCAATTCTCCCAGACTGGTTCCGCATGAGGATTGTAAAGTTAGCCTAAACTACACAACGGTGGATGAGCCAAATCAGCTGTCTATTTTGGAGTTACCATAGTCAGCAAGCTTATTTTCAGGGAACAGTTTGACACTCTTCTTTCACAATTAGAGGTGGAACCGGTCAAATCGTGAAGATGTACCTGTGCTAGTTAGGCATTATTAGCGGAAGGGTCAGTCGAGACCGGCCATGTCTGAGCAGCACGCAATTCCACAAGGTGTTCCTAGAGAACATCTCTCCGGTGAAGCGCGACGTCGTGGTCATAATGGATCACGAAATCTTCTTGACGCTGGCCGGCAACGACTGCCAGGGGACCGAGCACTTTACGTCCAACACCAGGAGGTTATTTAATTGTTTATCTATTTATTTTATTTAAATCATCTGATATACCATATAAAACTATTGTAGCCTAGATACTAGCAGTCTTGACACAGTTCAAAGACCTAGAAGATTCCTCAAAGTCGAAGAGGTCTTCAACCAACGAAAAGGAACGAATATATGATGTCAGTGCCTCATTAAAACCGAAAGAAGTCCGAAGGAATCTGGTCAGTAGTAGAGATGACGATCTGAGTTGTCTGGCTGGTAATTCCTCTGTAGTCATTCACATTTCGTTTATAACGTTTCTTGAATACGGGGAACATAAAAGATTGTTTCCACACAGTGGGAAACTTCTGCTTCTTAAACGACTTGGAAGTACAGCGACAAAATATTACAGCCGATTCAACATCAGGCCCGGTCGAATATAAGTTTCCTAAAAGCAGCAATGATCATATCCGAAGTGATGGAAAAGATGAATTACATCGGCAGGTAAATTAGAAGTAGCCGCTTTTGCTTCTTGTTGAAATTTCAATACAATAAACGCACCGGTCTACCTCACCTTAAGACCCATTCAAACTACCTTACTAGACATATTGAGTGATGATGATTGAGTTTAGAAACAGGCATTCGCACTCACCATAACGTTTAAAAACTGCACAAAAATGGCCGATTTTTCATGGGTTTACCTTCACCCGCACTGACGACACTACCAATGCAGCATCAATCATAGTAACTCATGAGTCAACAGACGAAATTCGACAGCTCTATCAGTCGAACTCGAACCGTGATGGCAAAAACAGTGAAGCAACTCCGTTCAGATGTGCACGCGTTCAAAGAATGGCACCGGCGGTCCATGCGGCGGTGATGAACGACGAGACCTATCTCACCCTGGATGGCAGCGACTGGCAAGGCAATTTACTTCCCCCACTCCGAGGTGAAGTTCATTTCACACAGTTCCCCAAGAAGGTGCTGCTGTGGCTGATAATCAGCGAGAAAGAGATATCAAAGACGCTCTTCTTTCGCTCCGTGAACGGGAAAATTTGTAGTACGAAATGCCTGCCGGAAGTTGCGTCATTCAGCAAAGAATACCATAAGGGCATAGACGCGGTGTTCTGGCCGGATCAGGTGTCGGCCCACTTCTTGAAGCGATCGTTGGAGGAGATTGAGCGGTTGAATATCGATGTGGTACCCAAGTCGGCGAACCTGCCCAACGTCTCCCAGCTGCGTCCCATCGAGAATTTCTGGGACAACTTGAAGCGTAAGATCTACTTCAACAATTTTGTCGCGAAAACTGAGGACGAATTGATAGATATAACGAAGAAAGAACTAAAAAAAAATGCCTACAGGCATGTTTTCGTCCACCTTGGCGAATGTTCCGGTTAACTGCTGAAAGGCCGCTTGCAAGAACGTAGAACTTGTTTGCAAGTAAGCTTAAATAATTACCTTCCATGGCAAATGTTTCCAAAGCAATTATCTGTCTTAGCTCTTTTTTATCACCATCCGAAAAAAAGTCCATTTTTTAATGCAAACGTAAAGGGTGATACGGTCAAAATTTGGTCAAGGGAAAACGCGTGTAAATCGGTGAAATCGTTTATTTAAAAAATCAAATTAAATTTCTTTTTCAAGTTCAATTAGTATAAAATTCAGGAAAAATATTCAGTTAGGCTTCCGCTTTTCCAAATCCGAATTGCCGGGCCTTACGCTTGACCCCTGCCATCAGATTTTGTACAGCCACCTTGTCCACCTTCTTCGCCGCAGAAAGCCAGTTTGCCTTGAACTGCTGCTCGTCCTTAGCAGTTTTTTTGGTCTTCTGTAGGTTCCGCTTGACAATAGCCCAGTATTTCTCAATTGGGCGGAGCTCTGGCGTGTTGGGAGGGTTCTTGTCCTTGGAAACCACCTGCACGTTGTTGGCGGCGTACCACTCCATGGCCTTTTTACCGTAATGGCAAGATGCCAAATCCGGCCAAAACAGTACGGAACAACCGTGTTTCTTCAGGAAAGGCAGCAGACGTTTATTCAAACACTCTTTCACGTAAATTTCTTGGTTGACAGTCCCGGAAGCTATGAAAATGCTGCTTTTCAAGCCACAGGTACAGATGGCTTGCCAAACCAGATATTTCTTTGCGAACTTTGACAGTTTCGTGTGCTTGAAAATATCTGCTACCTTTCCCCTTCCTTTTGCCGTATAAAACTCCTGTCCCGGAAGCTGCTTGTAGTCGGCTTTGACGTAGGTTTCGTCGTCCATTACCACGCAGTCAAACTTCGTCAGCATCGTCGTGTACAGCCTCCGGGATCGCGCTTTGGCCGTCGTATTTTGTTTATCATCGCGATTTGGAGTCACTACCTTCTTGTATGGCGATAGTCCGGCTCGTTTTTTGCTCGATGCACGGTTGTAGACGATACACCCAGCTTATTTGCGGCATCTCGGAGAGATAGGTTAGGGTTTCGCTTGAAACTACCGGCAACTCTCTTTGTCGTCTCAGCGGCTTCCGGTTTTCGATTTCCCCCCGATCCAGACTTCCTGGCTGTCGACAAACGTTCCCCAAACACTTTAATTACATTTGTAACGGCTGATTTGGCAACTTTTAGCGATTTTGCCAACTTTGCGTGCGAGTAGCTCGGATTTCCGCGATGCGCGAGCAAAATTTTGATACGCTGCTCTTCTTGCTTGGACGGCATTTTGACCACTGAAGAGTGCATTCCAAAATCAAAATAGGAGCAACATTCTACACACACACACCTTCAAAATGAGGGGTGTTCAGGTTTTTTAAATGCAAAATTGAAAGAAATACGTCAAGTTGATATTGACCAAATTTTGACCGTATCGCCCTTTAAACACCACCATTTGTAAATACAATACTGTTTTGAGAGCTATTTTCGTCAATTTTCATCAATTCATTGGAATGATTTAGGTCACGAAACTCGAGAAATCCACCTCTTAAAATTATAAACTATTCAGGTGAAACTTTTGACTTGGATGTCAACATTTATTTCCTCCATTAGAAGATCTGTTCACGTATGCAAATACATGTTGACGTACAATGAGCAATCAGTCATCCTGCTCATTACGCATAATTGATTTAATGCGGTTCATTTACATCATTTGCATAAATGTTGTCACCGATCGTTATCCAGACGGTTGACGATGGTGGCATCTTTGGTCCTGTGATTAATTGCCTCAAGGTTATCATCAGTATCATTGAACAAATAGAGTTCGAATCAAGCACGATTTGAGTTGACAATGTATTCCCTCTTGACAAAACTTTCCAAATGTTTTTCTTCAATCTCTTTTTTTTCCGAAGCCCCAGAAATTCGCTCATCTAACCGGGTAAATTAATTAACCGTTTTTCCAACGTGCTTGGCCAAACAAAAACAGCTTCTTCTGCTTAATTCCAGCGAAGGAAATTGTTTTAGACGCTTACCTTGAGGACATTGTAGGAACTTTATCCCTCCATCCATACATTACAGCTGCCAATTAACAATTCCAGCTCCGTTCCCTTGACTTTGGGATCCGAATAAACTTTCACCGTCCGCTGCGTCGTTCGCCTTGAGAAAAGACAGACTTTACCGATATTCTAGCCTTAGACGCCTAGACTGTAACGTTCGTCATGTACTGACAGACACTTTCTTAGAATAACTTAGAGCTTCGTCATCATACAGGCGTGCCAAGATGGAAACGACCGGGAACAAGTTATGTTGAAAGTTTTATAATCGTGCTGCTCTTTGTTGTTTGGTAGTTCGGTGTAGCATCAGCACTTGCTCCTAATGATGTACATCTTTTCCGAGCGCTAAGCGGAAAGACAGCTCGCAGCCCCTCTATATTATTCAACTTGCGTCTTCATCAGGTGAGCTTAAGGCTTTAAGGTGCAAAGTTGTTGGTTTACTATAGGGAAATGGAAGTGGAAGCACTGAAAGGCTTTCCTAGAAGGGCAATTAGAGATAACCTAGATCCGACGATGGTTTCCTGAGGATATCTCCTAAGAAAAGACCACCCTTCCGATAGAACTTTCCCTTCAAAGCCAAATGAGGTATCAATAGACAGCTGTTTGTGAAGCATGCGTAACTATTATCTTTGGATCACCTGGACTTGAAAGAGGCAAATTGTAAAAAGGATCCGATAAAAGTTTTAATTACTACATATTCCATTGGAGAGATACGTTCCAGGTTACAGCCTGACCATGACGGCTTTTTCTGTTTTACATCTATCAAAGTAAATGGACGCCATAATTTTTCCAATTTGAAATTATTTGATGAATACTTTTGGATTGTAGGGCAATACCTCAACTCTTAGGGCAAGTTTTGTAACGGCGTTATTTTTAACGTTAATTTTACTGCATACCGTAAAACGGGGTGACTTCGATCACTTTTTGAACTATTTCTTGAAAATATGATAATTATCTTTAAAATTTTGTTTTAAATTTTTTAAACCAGTACTGGTATCTGTAGTATAACACTATACAGAATTTAAAAAAAATTATTATGTCAGATGAACTTCAAAAAAATTGATTAATTCCCGCGGCCAATTTTCAATAATGGGGTGACTTCGATCAAAACCAATTTTATCCATTTGAAGTGCTTAGATGAATAAAAAAAACACCAAATTATTATGCAAACCGATTGATGCAGATGTCTCCGAATAGCACAGGGATGGAGCATTCCCCGAAGGGAACGTTCTTAAATTATGTCACGCAAAAAAGGACCATTTTCAAAACCCTCCCCCTTTGTCATGTTTTTTATGGACTTTAAATTTTGTGTAAAGATTATCACAATTCCCAAAGCTCTCTTCCACTGAAAGCATGACATAATTTATAAGCGACCCATTCATTGCTATTTTTCAGTAGTTCACCATAATATTAGACAAACAGAAATACCTCACTCATGTCGTTTTTATTTCGGTACTACACCGGTGTAAGGACGCCAGCGCTGCCGTGAATCGCATATCCGTCCCATATGGATAGGAAAACAAGAAAATATGGTACTGATATGCGATTCACGGCAGAATAAGTGCAAGTCATAAACAGCTAAGGAAACGTTCGTTAATATCATCATATTTTTTTTTTTCGTTTTTTTCGTACTGCCTCCAACGCAGCATCCATCGATTCGGAACTGTACTGCAAATAAGCTCTTCCACCAACTTTTTTCATGTACTTTCTCGGCATTTTGGACTTGCCAATAAAATTGTCAATGCCATTAAATTGTCGAAATAAATGTTTCAAACCTTTTCTTAAACACAGAACAAAACAAAACAAACCCTTTGACAGATAGGAAGCTGGTGCAACACTTCGAGAAGGTTGTCGCGTTCATTCGTTTGCTCTTAATTTTCGATCAAAATATTTTGTTCATTAATTTGTTTAGAGAGACGAATGTTTGAGTAATCTAAAAATGAAGTTGTCGATTTTTTTTTTAAATCATTTTATTGCTTGAATGCATCAAATGCGTTGAATGCAATTCTAATTCTGCTGCCTTTGCACGAATAAGTGCAACTAGAAGCGGAAAAGAGTATGCTTAGACTTAAACGGTTGAAAATTTTCATGTCTGGTGACTTAGTCGGTCACCTGAGCATTTCACAAAGCTTTCAAAATGGGCCACTGATGTATATGAATGGAGACTGGATGAAACCTGTGGAAAACAATGACATCCCTTACAAGATATGTGAAACGTCACATATAGATTGGGAAGTCGGAGGTCCCACTGTTCGTCATGGCTCCATAAAATTCTTCACAGATGGCTCAAAAGTTGGAACAAAAACGGGAGCAGGAATCTTCGGCCCTGGGGTAGAAATCTCAGTGGCGATGGGAAACTATCCTCCGGTTTTCCGGAGATCTTTGCAATAATAAAATGTGTTAACGTTTGTCTGAAGAGAAAATATAGATATGCAAATATTTGTATTTTTACAGACAGCCAAGCGGCACTCAAAGCGTTAAGTAATTATAAATGTACATACAAACTTGTCTGGGAATGCATTCTTTCATTGCGAGAGGTGTGCCAAGAAAACTCGGTAAATTTATTCTGGGTTCCGGAACACTGTGGCATTGAAGGTAATGAAAGGGCAGACGAGCTTGCTAAACAAGGTTCAAATGCACAGTTTATTGGCCCAGAACCATTCTGCGGTATATCATACTGTGCTATAAAAATGGAATTAAAATCTTGGGAAGAGCAAAAGCGAAAAGCGAAAAGGTTTATAATTCCAAATGTTACAATTAGTAAAAAGCTTCTGGAGCTCAATAAGAGAGTTCTTTGTATCTATACTGGCCTAGTAACCGGACATTGCCCGAGTAGATATCATTTGAAGAACATTGGCCAGGTTCAGAATGATATCTGTCGTTTCTGTAACATGGAACGTGAAACTCGGAACATCTGCTTTGCAGTTGTGATGCTGTGTACAAGAGCAGACTTAAATTTCTGTACAGTGGCTGTATGCAACCTAAAGAAATTTGGACTGCAAATCCTGGGAAGGTGGTGGGTTTTATAAACTCAATTTTGCCTGACTGGGAGACGCGTCTTAGGCAGGTCACTTGACAAATGGTGATCTAGCTTTCAGATGCGATTAAGTATAGTGAACAGGGGTATACCACAAAAGTTCAACTCAGTGGACGCAGTGGTTCTACGCCCCAACAAAAAAAAAATGTGAAAAGTTTGCAAAAATTCAATATTGGGCAGAGTATTTTTTGCATGTTTGAACCTTGCGCTAATCCGGCTTTACGTGCCGCATGGGCTCAGTAGGGATTCTTTGTCAATACTTGTAGCTAAGAGTGAGGTCCATTGTAGTTATATCACATGAATTAGTTTTTCCACTGTATTTATCTACTCACTTTTTTGTATAATTACCGTAGTAACATATGTAAATAGATGTACGCCAGCATAGTATGGCCAAGAATTACCAACGCCTCTTTAGTGTGGTGGCCAAACCCAAAAGAAGTAACTGCTTAGAAAAACTGGGTAACCTGGGCCATCTTGAATATTCTACCATTTCTTCAATTTATAGAGTTGCAAGCAGGGAAAAGTTCTCAACTAATTATACGAGCCGACGGGATTCAAAAAGGAAAATTAGTTAATCCTAGAGAGTTTGAGCTGTTTAATGGAATACCTGTAACTAGAAATGAGAAGAAAAATTAGTATTTTCCATTTACTTCCAACTACTAATAACTCGACTGGTACGAGGCACTGAAGAAGTCTGCACATTGTAGACAAAATACGCGTATCTGTCAAGATAAGCAAAGGTAGTTGGAATTAAATGGAAAATACTAATTTTTGTTCTCATTTCTAGTAAAACTTGGTGGGCCATATAGAGATCCTTAAAAACTTCCATTTTAATCCAGTGACAAACTTAATAGTAGATTGGATGCCGATGAAAACAAACTATGAAATTCCCTTTAAAGTGGTCACAACAAGTCCCTACTTATGGGAACAAGTCTTCGCCCTATTGTGTTTTTCACAGATGGTTCAAAAACGAACAAGAAAACAGGATGTGGGGCTTTTGGTCCGGGGATAAAACAATTTACTCCTATGGGACAATATCCAAGAGTATTTCAAGTGGAAATTTATGCAATTTTGAAATGAGATGATAGCTGCCTTAAGAGAAAGTATAGATTCGCAAATATTTGTATTTGCTCAGATGTCAATGCAGTTAAAGCAGATACATGTCAGTCAATATTGGGTACCAAGTTAAGTAAAACCAATCTGAGCGTGAAAACTGATTTACTCACTGGCCGCTGCCCTAGTGGATACCGCATGAAAAAAATGGGTAAACTTGAAAACCCAAGATGCCGACTTTGCCAACTAGAAAGCGATACTTCGTATCATTTGCTATGCGATTGCAGTGCTTTATTTAGATCTTGGTTTCGAATGTTAGGAAAAGGGCTTGAAGTGCAACGACGGCGGAGAGAAAATTGTCTTCCTTTTTTGGATTCTGGTACTTGACCCCGACTGAAAAGTGCTGACAGTTGTTTAGTGTCTGGATGATTCCGAGGAGGAATAAGTGAAATAGATTGTAAGTATTCTGGCGTTGAGGAAGATATGATCGTTGCAAATGAGAGGAATAATCATCCTGTTGAAACACCATCGGAGAACAATTTGAAAAAAAAAGAAATGTGTTGTAAGAGTTAGTCTGGCCAGTCATGAGGAAAGCGAAAATGCGCTGCAGCTGTGGTAAAGTATAATAACACACGGCGAAAAGGTTGATAGAAAGGCCGCTGCTTCTCAAAATTCCTAAAAGTCGAAAACGTCAAGTTCCACTAGTTTGCGCGAGTGCTATTTTTGGTTTCAAGGGGATTCCAGCCAATAGTGTTCAACACATAGTTATCAATCCTAGAGGGTTTGAGCTGTTTAGTGGAATACCTGTAACTAGAAATTAGAAGAAAGTCGAGTTATTAGTACGAGACACTGAAGAAGTCTGCACATTGTAGATGAAATACGCGTATCTGTCGAAGATAAGCAAAAGTAGTTGGAATTAAATGGAAGATACTAATTTTTCTTCTAATTTCTAGTTACATAGTTATCATCAACCATCGACAGCCCGCAACAATCACCTTTAGTATCTTTTCAGAGAAATTGCTAATTTCTTCAAACATACGGGGGACTACAAGGACTATACTCATATCTATGTTTCTTCTATTACCTTACTGGGACTTAACTGTCAGACTCTGTGAGTCATGACACACTGAAAAAGGTTCCACGCCCGAACGGATTTTTCACGACACGACGCACGCGATGACTACGGTGGGGCGCCGTCGACGCGGTTTTCCGTTCCGGTCAAAAATTTTATGGGAAAAACTTCACCAAAACTTCTGTGATAGATACATTGAATAAACTTTCAGGTCTGTCTACAAATTCAGTAGGACCACAGTCAGCAGACATGTAAATACAAATAGAACTGTTATAATCATTTTATATTTTAGCACCCCTTCATTATATTTTATGTGCTATTTTATATGACACTATCTGAGCCCGGTGCGAGCACTGCTACGCTTGCAACGAAATTAATGCAAATTTAATAGAACTGGTACGTTTAAAGTTGATTTTCGGTATGAGTTTTTTCTTGACTAAGCAAAGGTTCAAACTTCTTTCAGAACATGCTTCTTAGCTGAGATATACACGTTTTGTGTTTTTTAATGTTTTTGTATGTTCAATCATAAGAACCTTCCAAAGGGAGGAGGGGTCTCAAACCACCATAAAATCAGTCTTCAAATCAGCCTTCAAAACACCTTTATGTAGAACTTCATTTTTCAATTGTTTGGGAGAACCCTCTTTCAGAAGGCGCAAGGGTCTCAAACCACAAAAAAAATTTTTCCCTTCAAAAACATCCGCATGCCAAAGTTGGATCCAGTAACTTGATAAGCCCTCGAGTAATTCAGAAATGTGTATTTCATTTGTATATGAGCCCTCCTTTAAGAAAGCGGAGGGGTCTCGAATCACCTTAGAAACATTTACATACTTGATTAGTTCTGGAGTTATGCAGAAACTTGTGTTTCATTGGTATTTGACCACCCCCCTCCCATCCTCCCTAACAGAGAGAAGAGTGGTCTAGAACTATCGTAGAAACATTTATTGCCTTCAAAATCCCCACATGCCAAATTTGGCTCCATTTGTTTAATTAGTTCTCGAGTTATGCAAAAATTACAGTTTCATTTGTATGAAGAGAAGGGTCTCGAAACATCATAAAAAATTGTTTTGCTTCTAAAAACTCTCACATGACAAACTTGGTTCCATTTGCTTGATAAGTTCTTGAGTCATCCAGAAACTTCTGCTACATTTGTATAAGAGCCTTCCTTTCCAGAGAGAGGAGGGTCTCAAACTACCATAAAAATACTTGTCATTTTCATTTCTTGTCTCCAAAAACTCTTACTTCTCCGACCCAAAACCTCCAGCATACAAAATTTCACGTCAATTGGTTTAGCAGTTTTCGATTCTTTAAGGTTTTTACAGACCGACAGACAGACAAATTCATTTTTGTAAATATAGATATAGAATTTCAGCTTAGTATTTATGCATTTGCCTATCGACCCATCCAACTCGTTTTTGGCCCTTCATACTATGGCATAATGAGGACATTCAGCTTGATCAATCTTACAGAGAAGAGGGCCCAATTCTGCTAGAATTAGATTCCATGCCACAATGGCCTATATCATACATCATGCATCGTGACTCTGTAGATAGTTTACTATATTTTCGGACTGTATACACATGCAATTGAACTTGGGCAGATGTAATTTAAACGATTTCAATCATTTTATTTATAAACATCGCAAAAGGAGAAAGATACAGACAATACAAGATGTCAGATTTTACACAAGTACTACTTCGATCCCCACAAGAA
The DNA here is from genome assembly GCA_034211315.2 of Aedes japonicus. NCBI lineage: Eukaryota > Metazoa > Arthropoda > Insecta > Diptera > Culicidae > Aedes > Aedes japonicus. Next base: position 73,904 of record JASCZW010003159.1, on the reverse strand, counting down.
ACGGGTTTTCGATGTCCTCGGGAAGAATGGCAAATCTTTTGTGAAGTTAGTATGTATGTATGTACGTAAGGTAGCCACCATCCCTTCTAAGACCTTGTCATGTATGCGGCTCCACTTAAGAGCAAGGTCAAATTGAGTTACCGGGTTGCATTCACAGTAACGTTGTATGAAGGCCAAACAGGGCAAAACAGTGGGAGCGGACCGTAAGCAGAGGCACTTACGCGAAACCCGCGGGAACATAAGACTCTACGATCCAACAAATCGGATAACCCAATTCGCAATACTTATTAAACTTTCTTCGGGATGGCTTGTTAAGAAGGGCGCGTCACTCTTGCTGAAACTGTTGGAGTAGAATTCACAGCATCACAATTGAATCGGTAGGATAAGAAAATGATACTGTTTATTCGCTCCTAGACGCCGGTTGTCATACCACTCCATTATCCAATTTCAGCTTGAGTGATACCCTGATGCTCCCTTCCTTCCCAATATATATTCTTATGAAATTGTTCTATATACAATACATACAATACAAAAGCTATTATACAATATAGTGAATTAATATTACAATTATAAAAAAAGATAGTGAATGAATATTATAATGAGAGATAACATAGTGAATGAATGTAATAATGATGATAACAATTCTATTTGTGAACCTGAAAGTTTAGACAGTGTAACTGCGAGAAAAAAAATATATCATAAAATTATCTCATTAGACTTGGGATATCCATGAATGATCTGAAATTATATAGCAATAGAATACTAAACTTCAAATTTCATGTGCTGTGTTGTTCCGTTTACTTTCAATAATTTTTGTAGAGAGTCTCATCGGAAATAGTGATTTTTATTAAATGAATTTAAATGTCATTATGTCATTGAATATCATAACACAAAAAAAATTGACGTTACAATATAAAATAATAATTCCATCAGGCCAGTAAACTTTAGCAGAATATATAGAATTTGTTTTCACAATAATAGACAGAGCATATAATAAACATAGGTACTAGATATATCTGACATCTACTGGTATATAACTGAAAATAAAAACTAGATTAGTATCATAATAATATTGGAAAAACTTAAAACAGCTGAAAAGGAAAATAATTTTTTTATGAATATTAATCCAGAAACTGAATCTTTATAAAAAAAATTATAAAATAAAAAAAATGAATTTTTCAATAGTTTTTGTTCATCTGGACCAATAAATGACTCTTTATGCCTGTGAAATAGGAAATGAATGATTTTGAACTGTTAAGTTTTTAAATAATAAATTATTTTGATGAAGAAGGAGAGAGCTTTTTTAAGTAGAATTTTTTGAATCTGATCCTTTCTAAAAAAAAAAACATTGAAAACTTTCTTATCTTTTCAAAAACACAACAACAGATTAAATGAGCTATAACTGACAAGGATGCATAAATGCGAAGCTGAAAATGACTGGTATGAATGAAAATTATACAAAATGTAGTGAATGGATGTTATAATATCAAATGATGATAATTTCATTTGTATTTACATGTCTGCAGATTGTGGTCCTGCTGCTATTGTATACGGACCCGCGCATCCACCATGAACCTGAAAGCTTAGATAATGTATCATACACAGGTAAAAAGAAACATTGAATTTTCTGCGTTATCTAATGCGCATATAAAGGGAATGCTAGATTTAGCAGAATATAATGGGATATTTCATGTAAATTTAAGCCAGATAACGCCTGAATCCAGCCTGTTGTATGAAAGATTGCCAATATTGTTGTATGGCACATGAAAAGTTGCAAACAATTTCGTTGTTTACGCCTCCTTTAGCTTGGATTTAAACGAGGGGATATTTTACACGCTTGTTAATATTAATTATTTTAATAAAACTAAATAAAACCACTAAAAAAATTGATTTAAAATTATTTTACAAGACTTGGGATAACCATGGATGGTCTGAAATTGTATAGCATATAAAGAATAATGAACTTAAAATTTCGTTGTGCTGCTCTGTTAATACAAGTGATATAACTACAATGGAACTGACTCTTAGCCTCGGGTCTTGTTTCCTATAGTATACATCCTATAGTATACTGAGCCCTTGCGGTACGTTAAGATGGCCAGTTTAGCGCAAGGGAAATGGAAAATCCCTTGTGTAGTTAGGTACTGCTAAACCAGAATGATTTTGACCTTCCTTGAATTCATGTGCTCAACTCCTTGACAATTTTCTGAAAATTCTAAATGCTCCTAAAAAGAAGAAATCTTTTCTTACTACATACCTGTTTCCTCCAGAATTCATCACATAATTTTTGCAAACGGCGATGAAGTCGTTCGCTTGTTATTCGCCCTTCAATTTTCTCTGCCTTGTTAGCGGAAAACCACACCCCGCTCACCCTAGACTAGTCGTAATCCATCAGTCATGTAATGTTCACACGAATTTATAGGCTCGCGCCTGTTATGTAACCTGAGCATACGACCATAGAATATCACTGAAATATGAACCGCATTTACACATTTTTGCCTAAGTCTAGTGATTTCAACTATATTGATGGTTCCTTCCCTTGCCGCAGTTCCAACGCAACCGAGTAAACGCACACATATTTTAAGCTAACTTCAATAGCCGTGCAGGGCAGAGCGGTAAAGGATAGGGACGTTTGGATAGATGGATGATTTATAAAACAGAGCCCGTCGGAACAGAAGCCTGTGGGTGTGTCAGAGCCGACCGTTGGCATCGATTCGAATTTCCGTTTACGTGTCTTATATAGGCTAGGTAATAAAGCCTGTCTGATGCGTGACAAAATTCCACGAACTTTATTCACCACAACTGCCGTTCAATTTTATCACCACCGCTGAACGGTTTTAGATGCGTGAGGATAAATCACTGCCTGTTTTATGGTTTACGGGTTTATTTCGTCCTTAGTGGGTGAGTATCGGAGGCAGTCAACGGTCAACGGTTGAAATTGTATGCGCTGGGGTGACAACGGGGCTGACAATGCCATCTTAAGGCAATAACCTTTGCCATTCCGTCGATTTATTTGCACTAACTGAGTTCAATCTGAAACCGCTGCTGAGCTAAGCTTCGGCATTCAAGTTAAATTAGAAAAGCCGCCTACAGGGTAGAATTGGCCTGCTAGCTCTGAATTACAATCCAGCCGGATTACAATCCAGAGGACGACCCTTCGGGATTACGGTGACGGAAGCACAAGTGCGAAAGCAAAAAAGTTTAGCGGGTTGTTTTCCCGGACACAGGAGCTTACTCAAGCCGTCGCACAGTGCGTTGAATATATGGGGATTGGGGACAAAAATTCATTTCACATTGGTGTGAAAGGGAAAGTTGCCCGTGATAATGCGAGCTGCAATTTGCTTGAATGTCATACGATATACACATAATCGCAAAACTTTCTCAAGCGCCAATTTATTTGTTTAGTAATAAAAGAAGAGTACTTTTGTCAGATAAATTGCTTATAATGACATGAAGTGTTGTTTGCAAATATGACACATTTTATTCGTTATCGCAAAAATGACTTATATACCACTATGTTGACAAATCATAAAAAATAAATTTCTTCTTTTTTCTCTACCATTTCAAAATTTTAATTGAATATCTACCATCGAAAATTATTTTAAACTTATTTATTCATACTTAAACAGAGAACAACAAAAATCATGATGTAGTTTGAGAAGGAAATAATTTCTCATCACCATGAGTAGATAGACATTTTTTTGCTAGAACAAACTTGTGAAGAGAAAGTATTGATAGTTCCGGTAGCTCACGGCAGGCTGTGAAAATTGAATAGCAGCAGTTTTTTTAAATCGAGCAAAGGGCATTGTGGGGTAGTATTTCGAAGCAAATACGCAATCTTCTACCAAGCATCCCTATGCGGAGTAGGTCATGGCAGGAACGAATCGATCACCTTGACTGGCAAAAGAACGTGCGCGAGATCGGGAGATCTTCTGCTTCTTGGTTTAATAAATAGTACGAAACTGCAGAGTCTTCTCTACCATTTTTAGGACCACCAAGGATCTGAATTCAAGAGCAACGATCTCATTAAGTCTTCATTGGTATTAATTCTTGACGATTTCCTTTGGTGATTCAGTCGGAGTTTCCTTATGATTTTATGAGTTGTTTCCAGGGCTTCTTCAGAAATTCTTAAAAAGTTTTTTTATTTGCTTCTCCACGAACCTACAAGGTTTTCAACGACAACCTTTAAAAAAGAAAATTAGTACACTTGATTTACAGGAACAGGGAAGAACAAACCTATAAGCAATATGCAGAAGGCATTCAAACGTCTTAATCCAACAGTGCAGAACTGATAACCTATGGTGGGTGTAGGCCAATTTGATATTTGAGATATTATCCTAAATACGTTTAGAGTATTTTTCATATATCTAGTAACCTAACGTCCGTGTTCCATCACAATATTTTCTATTGTAAATTGTCCAACTCAATGGGTAAATTAAACTGAAGGTGAGTTTGAAAGGAGGGAAACATGGAGTAGAGCACACGTACCCACTGATTGACACTGAATATTGGCCAACGTGTTTTTGCAAATTGGTTTGAGGATTTGTTAGGCGACACAAATTTCCAAATCCCAAGTTCGGGTGCCATGCTGCATCAATACCTGGACTTTTTGTTCAAGAATTTGGACACTTTTCAAATCACAAACTAGCATGTAGTTGTGAGCTTGTCAATTTATCATAACAGCATATTAGCGTTAAATCTGAGAGGGTCGATTAATCGATTTCTTTTACAATTTTTCCACGATGTAACATTCCGCCTACCAGTAGTAGCATTTGAAGATTAAGGGGCTATGAGTTAAACAGCCGACAGAGTTCATCAGATATAGCTTGAATGGGCTTCAGTTTAAAAACAATAACAGAGTATTATAGTCATTTATTCAATGAAATTCTCACTATTCTCATTCAATGGTAATTTCAGCCAATAGTGTCCAACACATAGTTTTATTCAACCATCGACAGCCCGCAACAATAACTCTTAGTATCTTTTTAAGAGAAATGGCTGCGCTCTTCAAACATCCAGCGGATTACAAGGATTCTACTTATATCTTTGTTCTTAATTTTTTGTTCAGGCAACAAATAGTTTAATTCTACCAAGTTTTGAGGACAAAATCTAATATCCTCTTATCTAATATCCTGTTTTTGTTGTCTTTTTTCAGTCACAGTGTATCGTTAACCAAAATGACCCCTTACCTTCTCCCAACTATCCAACATCCCAGTGATTACTCGTGGAAGTGTAGAGGATTTCTCGGCTTCCTTCAAAGCGAGTATCATGTCAACACGTTCCATCCCATTCCCTACTTGACCAGCATTCGGGAACGGCCGGCACCGGCATTGCTTTATTATGGGTCACCAATTTGGTGATACACATTGAGGATATATGTTAGTACCAAACATCATCTGTTGATTCTTTGCGTAAATACAACTGACCTAGCAATAACGGAGTTGCATCAGTGGGCGGTCAATTATGCTCAGTGCAGAACTGATAACCCATATCTCAAGTTGGCTGTAATTTCAGGCTTTTGATCAACTTTTGAATTGTTCATGTGATTTGGGGAGGTACCACATATGTAACATTTTGCTACTACTTTTTCCAGTGACAACGTGCTACATGCTTTTACATCGAGCATTGTGAAAAGGAACTCAAAACATACGTGATGGTCAGCACCGTTTATTGATGTTTCAAATGGGACTAATCCATTGATATATGAGATTTCATAGCCACTTGTTCATTCAGAATAATAAAGGGTGTATTCGATAAAAATGGCTCACAGAAAATCTTCTGTTACTTTTGAATCGTATGAGTAAAAAACCTAGAAATTTGAGAAGATCTTATCCATAGTGTATTATTTACATCTGCCAAGTTTCATAGTTATACATTCAGTAGTTCCAGTCATGTCGTCGAAACAAGAAATTGTCTGTGAGAAAATTTTGTGCACTCACAATCAAAATCCAGGGGTGTCCCACCGGTGGATTGCTAAAAGGCTTGGAATTGCAAATACAACTGTGTCTCGTGTAATAAGAACCTTCAAGGAGCGTCTGAGTGTCCAAAGGAAGGAAGGGAGTGGTCGTAAAAGTGGTCCAATGGACAGTAAAATGGCCAGGAAAGTCGTACAACAATTCAAGAACCGTCCAAACATGTCAATTCGAGATGTCGCTAAAAAGTCTAAGGTGTCAGTCGGTTTTGTGCAGAAAACCATGAAGCGTGCTGGGTTACATGATAACAAAGTGCAAAAAGCCCCAAACCGGAATAAAAAGCAAAACATCTCTGCGAATACCCGCGCCCGGAAACTTTACACGAAGCTGCTCACCAAATCCGGTTGCATCGTGATGGATGACGAAACATACGTCAAGGCCGACTTCCGTCAACTTCCTGGGCAAGAATATTTCGTTGCCAAGTCGAAGTTCGATGTTCCGGAGGATGTTCAAAAGAAGAAACTATCGAAATTTGCAAAGAAGTTTCTAATCTGGCAGGCGATTTGCGGATGTGGTGAAATAAGTGCTCCCTTCATCACTTCCGGAACAATAAACGGTGCGATTTACACGGAAGAGTGCCTTAAGAAGCGTCTCTTGCCATTCATTAAGAAGCACAAAGGATCAACTCTGTTTTGGCCTGATCTAGCATCCTGCCACTACGCTCGAAGCGTATTGGAGTGGTACCGAGCCAACGGAGTCAATTTTGTGCCAAAGGATATGAACCCACCAAATTCACCGGAACTTCGTCCACTTGAAAAATTCTGGGCAATTATGAAAACGGAACTTCGCAAATATCCCAAAACTATAAAAACAGAGCTAGAATTGAAGAAAATTTGGGTAAAAACAACAAAAACACTGGGAAAATCGGTTGTACAAAATTTGATGGGTGGAGTGAAAAGGAAGGTGCGGGCATTCGGGATGGGAGACGAAATTGAATAAAACAAATGTTGTAAATCAAAACGCATTAGTAGTTCTTCATTCCCTGAAAATTTCAAGAAAATCCGATAATCAGTTTAATTTTGATGAGTATATATGTGTGTGCCATTTTTATCGAATACACCCTTTAGTTGAATCCTCTTTAGCAAATATAAACCTTATGGATCTACCGAAATGTGTAGAGCCTGGCCGAGGGTTATGCCACAAAGTTTCTCCTGTTTCTGCATTAATTAGTTTGATAGGAATTATAGCAATTAGGAACAAGAACTCGTGGGTTGCATTTGCACTTGAATTTTTTTGTTAATAAATGCTTTGACCAGAGCCCAAGTAGCACACAATGATCATAATAAGTTGTAGTGACTTGATTAGGACTGAGCAAGTCATAATAATGTTATTTTGACCGAATAGCAATAAGTGTGCTACTAGGGAGCTACCATCTATTGCTAATCAATTTTGCCGTTGTGGGATGAGTTATCTGCAAGACTTCAGCAATTCCGTTTACTGTTAGATTAGGCAGCTCTTGAAGATCTACCGTGACTGATGTTTCTGTAACCGTAAGTTGTTTTGGTATGATTTTATTTTAAGCTTGTTTTAATGCGTATTGGCTTGGAAAACAATCTGTATGCAAAGCGTTTACAACGTCTCGAAGAACAACATACTTCCATTCTGACAGATCTAAATCAACAAATAGGACTACAGCTTGAGCAGGACTCAAGCATTTGTTTCCATCCTCTACTGGAATGGAAGAATTCGCAGAAACGTTTGCAGCAAACGCTAGCTCTTCTGGGGCGTGTTTTGAAACTGGTTCTGCATCCCGTCGTTTTTTGGTTTTAGAAAAACAACTTTCAAATTCCTTCTGAGAACGTCCACAAGATTGGGTTTTATTGGAATTATCATCATCATTTTCATCATGTCGAGGGAACACAACTAGTGACTGCAACCAACCATCATACTTTTTTATAAAAAAAATCTTTATTCGATGACATTTGACCAACTTTGTGTTCAATTTTGAGCAAAACATGACACAAAATTTGAACAATTATTCGTATACCTGCTCTGGTGTGTCTTCAGGTAAATAGAGTCGAGACCACGTTACGATACAGACATGATGTTCTGTCGCTTTCATCACAAGCAACCCACTTTTCAAATATTTGCTGGTTTAAGACCGATTGACTTTGACCTACAAATAATCAAAAATCTTTTATAGTGGCAAAAAGTAGTAGCTATTTCATATAAGATCATTTATAAGACACTCTAAGTTACATTCCTGTGCCGAATTTAGGGTGGAACTCGGTGGAACTTTTTTTGAATCATTGATAAAAGTTTGAATTTGGTTTTTCTGCGGATTTATTTCTTTACGCATTCAACATGCCGATTTCTCAAAACTGAGATCAAAATTGATACACTTGATCAGCAAGATAAACTTTTCTAACCTGGAATAGTGTTCTCCATTTGATTTAGATCGATGGCACTATTCATTTAAGGACAAACTGGATGGAATCCTCTTATGGCAGGAGCAATGGCTTCCTCATGCACGCATGCACAGTTTGGGTTTGTTAAACAAAATATTCTAAATTAATCCTGCAATGAATCATCACGATACTGCTAAAGGGCGATACGTTCAAAATTTGGTCAATATCAACTTGACGTATTTCTTTCAATTTTGCATTTAAAAAACCTGAACACCCCTCATTTTGAAGGTGTGTGTGTGTAGAATGTTGTTCCTATTTTGATTTTGGAATTCACTCTTCAGTTGTCAAAATGCCGTCCAAGCAAGAAGAGCAGCGTATCAAAATTTTGCTCGCGCATCGCGAAAATCCGAGCTACTTGCACGCAAAGTTGGCAAAATCGCTAAAAGTTGCCAAATCAACCGTTACAAATGTAATTAAAGTGTTTGGGGAACGTTTGTCGACAGCCAGGAAGTCTGGATCGGGGGGAAATCGAAAACCGGAAGCCGCTGAGACGACAAAGAGAGTTGCCGGTAGTTTCAAGCGAAACCCAAACCTATCTCTCCGAGATGCCGCAAATAAGCTGGGTGTATCGTCTACAACCGTGCATCGAGCCAAAAAACGAGCCGGACTATCGACTTACAAGAAGGTAGTGACTCCAAATCGCGATGATAAACAAAATACGACGGCCAAAGCGCGATCCCGGAGGCTGTACACGACGATGCTGACGAAGTTTGACTGCGTGGTAATGGACGACGAAACCTACGTCAAAGCCGACTACAAGCAGCTTCCGGGACAGGAGTTTTATACGGCAAAAGGAAGGGGAAAGGTAGCAGATATTTTCAAGCACACGAAACTGTCAAAGTACGCAAAGAAATATCTGGTTTGGTAAGCCATCTGTACCTGTGGCTTGAAAAGCAGCATTTTCATAGCTTCCGGTACTGTCAACCAAGAAATTTACGTGAAAGAGTGTTTGAATAAACGTCTGCTGCCTTTCCTGAAGAAACACGGTTGTTCCGTACTGTTTTGGCCGGATTTGGCATCTTGCCATTACGGTAAAAAGGCCATGGAGTGGTACGCCGCCAACAACGTGCAGGTGGTTCCCAAGGACAAGAACCCTCCCAACACGCCAGAGCTCCGCCCAATTGAGAAATACTGGGCTATTGTCAAGCGGAACCTAAAGAAGACCAAAAAAACTGCTAAGGACGAGCAGCAGTTCAAGGCAAACTGGCTTTCTGCGGCGAAGAAGGTGGACAAGGTGGCTGTACAAAATCTGATGGCAGGGGTCAAGCGTAAGGCCCGGCAATTCGGATTTGGAAAAGCGGAAGCCTAACTGAATATTTTTCCTGAATTTTATACTAATTGAACTTGAAAAAGAAATTTAATTTGATTTTTTAAATAAACGATTTCACCGATTTACACGCGTTTTCCCTTGACTAAATTTTGACCGTATCACCCTTTAATAGGACAGCAGAACACCATATTCATTCAATTTACACTGTTTAATTCACCAAAAACACCCTGAATCGATCAACTGGTGCTCATTTCCACAGAGCAGGTAATTTTTCGTCGTCATTGTTTACCTTTTTAAAACCAGGATCCGCTAATTAATGTTTCACAATAAACTGTATTTTCACTTCTCGTAGCCACTTTAAAACTATTTACTTTCACTAAGAGATCAATTATCATAGCGCTCTTGAAAACAGTGGGCGAAAAAACTTTTAAATTAACGAGAATGGTGCAAAATTTAGCATCCGGTCTCAAAATTATGCGTTTTCCTTTTTTCTAATTCACACTCAGCTGTGCGTAGCTTTGCAGAGCGCAATGTTGTCAGCAACTGTTCGCGCAAACATGTGTGCGGGACCGATAAAAGTTCTGATTAACGAAGTTAAAAATGCCGCGTTTTACTAAAAGAAGAGAAGCGGCAGTTTGCGTGAACGGGTTTGAAAAAGTGCTGTTGATCCCTTAACTTGTACATTCGAAAACCCGTGGAATAGTGGTTTTAATTCACCGCCAACTGATGCTGAATTTCATAGCGAAATAAGCTCCGGAGAAGAATCTGTCGGCAAATCTTCCGACATTACACATAACGTTACTACACCTAGCCCAATTGCTGCTGGCTTTGAGAATCTCGGTTTTTGTTTCATGTTTTTTTCTGATTAGAAATTTTCAATTTAATTAAGGGATCAAGTGTCCCCAGACTGGTACCAAATTAATCAGAAATTCTACAACCACCGGAGTGTTAAAATGGTTTCAATTGACTAAGTATTCACAGCTTTCGATCAAATGTGTAAATAGTTATTAGGGATTTAAAAAAAATGAAAAAGCCCAATGTGCTCAATATAAACATACTAGGGTAACGGGATGTAATGTTAGCCTAGCTCCTTGATTCAGCCTATGTACCAAATATGTAATTATTTCTTCGATAATCAACCAAATCATGTTGCTATCAGCATGACCGATTTATTTCAAAGCAATTGAGACATAATCAATCAATTTATAGTAGTTCACTTCCGCGTAGTGTTCGATTTCCTTGACTTTTTAGACACCATGAATTTACTGGTTAAGCTGAACAGATTTTCTACACGATCTTCGAATGATCTAAATTTGCTGAAATTGAACCTATAAACCGAATAATGCAGCCAAGATGTCACATGTTATAAACTTACAGGTCACATTAGTAAAATAACAATGATTTAACAAGCAAACGGTGGGCCCAATGTTAGGGACATATTTTTTTCTATGTTCCCAAATATGGCCTGTCTTATGGAAAGCGTAGTAAAAATGTTGTTATTGGTAACATTTACAATACAAATGTCTGAGTTCCGGTTAAATATTGTTCATATGGCTCATCTTAACACAAATTAAAGCAACAAAATCTGTGTAGAGTGAATTATAATGTTTTGATTGTCAAATGACCGCTAAATCATATGTAAAACTCACTTAAGTGTTATTTAGCAGTTCAAGTATAGTTTGATTTGTGAAATTGTTTGTTGGGTAGAGCGAATACAGCTGGGAACGCCTTGAATCAGAAAATCAGGAAGAAACCCGTACGAAGATTGCATTTTATAGAAAATCAATCTAATGGGACGAACTTGCATCCATGATTAGACCCAATTTGGTACCCATAGACCAACATTACATCCATATCCCTCGAAAGTTTCTGACTTTATAAAACGAGTTGTGTAGCTTTTCGTGATACATTCTACCAGATGGCTTATTAAACATATCTTAGGAAGTGTATAGCTAATTAAATTTTGTTTCCAGCTCAAACACTTTATGAGTTACAATGAAAACTGTAATCGATTGTTGCATATTAGGCTGAGTCAAGGGACACATACCCTATATTGTACTTATATTTTTTCTCGCTTCACAATCTAAAGCAAATGCCACCATAATAACACCATTATTAAAGACTATAAATTATCTGTTCAAGACTTAACAAAACGTGGAGGAAGCAAGTCTCCATAATAATCAAGTCTACCCAATTTCCAGTTGAACTATTGTACGATTTTTTCGCGTTTTATTTCTCCCAGAGTATGGATTTTAAGACTTTAAAGCAAAAATTGAAAAAAGGACAATTATTTTTTGAAATATTCGTACTGAAAGAGATGGCATGATGAGATTTCAGTTAAAACATAGAGTGAATAAATATATTAACTTTATAATGCTCCACATTGAAATATTAGTTAAGTAAAGCATAGCTATTCATCCTTATTAAGGTCGCAAAATAAACTAATATCTCTTTGTGTTTGTGGTAAGTTTCTACGTTACTTCAAAGTACTTTTAAATAAGGGATTAATAATGATTTCTTTCAAGTTGATTCCTGTCAAAAAAATTAACAAAAATGTGTCAATGTTGTTGTTGTTGTTGTTGATAATGTTATCGTGCGTTGTCAGAGTTCAGTATAACCTGATTAGGTCCCTGGAATCAGTTTTCACACCGCAAAAATCCCATTTTTATTGGAGATGTGCAACTGAACATTTTAAATATATATCATCCATCTGATCAACCACTCATCCGTTAGTTTAAAATTCACCAATATATGTATTTAACAAGAGGTACGGCTTAGTATTTAGCTTGGTAATTATATCCCTGACTCCCTCGACTTTTAAAAAGGATTTTTATATTGAGGTTAAATACTTTTTAAAGAATCTGAAAATGTGGGGAACAATTATATGGATGTTCTATAATCCCTAAAGAAAAATTAAAATTACTGGCAAAAACGACCGTTTTCTGCATGATGCATCAATACTACCACTTAAGAGCACACAAGTGTTTGCACTACTACATGCATGTTGAATACTGAGGATTCAAGGGAGTTTCACCTTAATTTTTTTACGTTAGATGAAAAACGTTCCAAACACGCAACGAAATTTGAATTTATTTGCCTTTACGGCATCTGTCACTTTCCACGCTTGTTGAAGTAGTTGTGATGCGTTTCCAAGCTCACCAATACTTGTTTATTTAGCAGATGGCATCTATAGACTATTGCACGGAAAAATCTAACCTCACTTTTGACCATGAGAGTATAAGAGATAGTATTATCCATGGTGTTCCCCGTCTTTTTATTTTTTCTCACACACGAATTTCTGAACACAAGGGCACCAGTATCTGTCAAATCTGATGTGTGGCGTCACTGTGATTTGGGTCATAAAGACTTCTGAGTACTTAGATTACCCGAATAAAAATACATGAAACTTGACTTTTGTCCATGGGGCAACGCACTGTGCGTCGCTCAGAATTACTAAATGATCGTGTACTGATTTTGTTTATAAACATGGCTGTGGGTGTTGTGTGGATTTTATAATATCGGGATATAGATTTTTGCGTTAATCATAAAGAAATATGCATATATGTCAAGATAAGCAATGAAGGTAGTTGGAATAAAATGGAAATTACTAATGTTTCTTCTCATTTTCTAGTTACAAGTATTCCGCTAAAGTGCTCACACTCTCCAGGATTTAATCATAAAATTATTTTGTTATTATAATCATATCACCATATTTAAAATACCTGTTGTTTTATTGATTTTTTGCCCATGCAGGGATTTAGCTTAAACTATTATTTACTATAGCATTGATCCGAACAAAATCTTAACGGTTTACGTCTCACTCCCTCCCTGCCTTAACCACATCAAAATTGTCACTGTAACCTAAAAACTTCGCAACTCATTCATCTACGCACTATACACGATTCAGTGGTTCACAAATCCATATACCATGCCAAACTTCAGAGACCCACAACTTTCTAAATTAATCATAATAAATTGACACTTACTCGAAGTGCGGCGGTGAAAGAAAGGGAGGCAACATTCCAATCTACCGTAATTAGCCAACAAGTCGCATCTTGAGTCGGGACAACTTTTCCTTTCACACAGTTTGCTTCCGTTCGATCCGTTCGACAGCTTTACACGGAGAGGAAAACTTTGTCAACAAAACGCCATTACTGTTACGGCCTTGAAAGAATGTCGCACATTCTTTACTTCGATTTTATCCCGCCTTTCCAAGGGGAGGCTTTTGACTTTGATTAAGTGTTGGAAGAAAGAAGCGCAGCCCCGTCTCCGGGAACCGATGGATGAAGGCAATTCAATGTGAACAACCCAATTGCCCTGGAATGGCAAGATGAAGGCGAGGCTTGATTGAGATTGAGGAATACCGAACGAGCAAGGTATAGGTTGAGTGTCGATTAGCAGCTGTCAGGATGTTAACGTGTGTCATTTAATGGGATAGACATCCTTTTCCTCTGCCGTTCACCAACAGAACATGAAGGGATATCATATTTCAAGCCGTTACGGGCCATATGTTTTTCATATCGAGTGCAGAGAGTCCTGCCACTTTACGGTTTGTTGTTGGAAACGATGGTTGAACATTTGAAGTATGCTGCTGCATATTCTGTGATTGAAATTCACTCTCCTTTACATGACTATAAAATGTTCCAGTTGATAAGTCGTATCCAGTTATTCTTTTGTTTATGCATTTCATGAGTGTTATTCGAAAAGAGCATATTTTCGTTGATCAGTTCTCTCCCTCGAATTTCTGTTTGCTGTATCACGGTTAAACAAATGAGTTTATGACAAATGGAACATGCTCTTAATCGCGTTATTCACAGAAGACAAAGTCGATGCATAAAATCAATCAAAAAAAAAGGCAGGCCCCTTTCAAATGTTACGCGAGCTTTTTGTTCTGTTTACCGAGCGAAATGTGTACTTCATTTCATATTTCCCCCCCGCTGGCCATTCCTTCAAGCACGATAACAAGATGGCTTCGCTTCCATCACCAGCACAGCGGCATATCTCATTGCTAATTTAATACTTGAACGAGTACAAATAACGGCAGGATTGTATTCAATTTCCTCGACACAAACGGAGAAATAATTTCCACTCCAGTGGGATCATTTTCACTCGAGCTACGGAATGACATCTGCTTGATGACTTATCTTCACTGTGTCAAGAGGGCGATGCTGTCTAATAATGCTGGGATGGCTTGAGAATCGACGGGAAACAGAAGTGGGGGCAAGAATAGGGATGGAAAAGCGTGAATTGGAGCCGCATAATCAACGCATACTTTTCCGCTGAATCTTAGAGTTTGCGAAAGCATCGTATGTTGCCTGGATGCGAAATGAGTAGTCGTTATCTTGAAATCAGCTGAGTTGATGATAATGTTGAACTAACGATGGATTGACAAAAAATGAATGCTAATGGTTGGGAATATGAATATGAGATTGATGCCAATTCTGAAATTTTCACTCCAATAACGTTAAGCGATGTCAAATTAGGGATACCTTTTCCCGATTCAAATTGCATTGTTTCCATTTTCATCTTACGATGAATCAGACAAATTTGATAGTGAATCGATTAAATCGATCTCATTTTGTTATATTTTCTTTCGTTCAATCATATATTACAAAAATAACAAACTTGCGCACCATTTTGTTTTTTACATATTTTGAGTGAAGCGTATTGCGAAGTGGTAAGATGAATGTAGGAAATTTCCGCTTGTGGCTGTGTCCCAACTCGCGAATTAAATTTAATTTTACTTAAACTTGACAGAGTGGAAAACAATCGATTCAATCGAGCTAAAACCACACGTTGTTGTGGATACCAAAACATTCTGAAAAAGTGTCTTTCCAAATTGAGTTCACGTCTTTCAGAAATAAGTCAGCTTGAGTAACGTTTCCATTATAAAAAATGGACAAAAATTGCCGATTTTTCATCGCTGCGTGCGCCTGGCCGGGAGGTCGGTTTAACCGGAGAAACAGTGAAAAAGTACCTGGTGAACATGAACATACACGTAAGGAAGCGGAAGTCACGTCCACTGGTTTCGAACTAGATTTTAACGACTGGTCAACTAGATTTTAACGGCAATTCGTAACGTGGCGGTGGTGATGGACGACGAGACCTATCTCACCCTGGCCCTGGCCCTGGCCTGTGGTGCCCAAGTCGGCGAACCCGCCCAACGTCCCCCAGCTGCGTCCCATCGAGAATTTCTGGAGCTAACTTCCTGAAGCGTAAGATCTGCTCCAAACGATTTTGTTGCACGAAATCTGAGAAGGGGAATTGACCACCAAAACCATGGGGAATGTTCCGGTTTAACTGCCGCTCGCAAGGGCGTAGAATTCTTTTGTAAGTAAGCATCAATAATTACCTTCCATGGGAAATTTATCAAAAGCAATTATCTGTCTTAGCTTTTACCTTCATCGCCATCCGAAAAAAAATCATTTTTTAAAAATGTAAAACGTAATGACAGATTTAGTCGATTATTTTCCATCTGTCAAGTTTAAGTGTAATAATTTGATATTAATTCGCGAACTGAGACACAGCCTTAGCCATGATTAAACATGTCCGGAATTATTTTTTGTAACATTGTCGCGTCGGTTTCGCTGGATTGACGTACAAATCTCGACTACTTTTTCAAACACACGTATCTGATTTTGTAAACAAAAAAGGGACGTAGGATTCAAACGTTAATTTCTTAAAACTCTCAGTACTCTGACGGAAAGTAGTACCACCAGCATGTTAGGCATATGTTATTCCTTGTGTTGTAATTGTTCATTAGAGCTGCTAAGGGTTTCTAGAATTTAACGTTTGAATCTTACTTCCCCTCTTCGTTTGCATAATCAGATACGTCTGCTTGAAAAAGTACTCGTGAATTATCCATCAGAGTATGGTTCAGCTGGTAGTGCACAGAGGCGATGTTTACTTTGACCCTAAAGTTTTGAAATTTTTAAGTCGGCATCAGCTGGGATACGTTCATTTTAGACAAATGGGTCAACAATCCTCATGGTTCAAAAAAAAAAACAATTGGATAATGGGTTGGAGTGTCGGATCAAATGGCATTAAATTTCAAATAAATCTTATCAGAAACAAAAGCGTTTCCGAAAATGAAAACGGGCCGTAATCTAGTTCACGTTCATTAATTGTTATGTTATTTATTCTCCGTGCGAGGAGTAACGACTATGATGTAGAAAGAGATGTTCGCTCATCACCGATGAGGCACCAAGAGTGAACATTAATGTTTTTGGCTAGAATGAAAGATGTGAAGAAAGTGTTGAAAGTTCCGTCAGAGTGCAGGCACGTAGGAAATCTAACGGATGTTTTTTTAAATTGAGCGAAAGGGCATGTATCCAATGGTACTCGAACCATGGAGGTCAATCTTTGCCTAACATCCCACTGCGGGGTAGGTTGTAGCAACGGAACAAGTCCGCCACTTCAACAGGCAAAAATTGACGCATAAAAAGACGCTTATGTATCACTGTGGCTTGTATAGTTATTCTACACTATCGGCAATAATTATAACACCACCATGTTATTTGCAATTTTTCGAAAAGTGTTCAAACAAGGATGATCAGTGATTGAGTTCTTAGAAACATAGTATTAAGTGTTACAATATGGGGTCAGAGGATGAAATGAATATTACGTTTTATTCAAATGTTATGTCTTCATTTAATATTTTAAGGTGGAAATAAATATAACACCACTTCGTATAAAAACTTGTTTATTTAATATATTGCTGAAGGAATACATTATTAGAGGTAGTCAGTAGTGCGTTGCTTCACCTTTCTTCATGATTACTTCTTCCAGCCGCCTGGGCATCGAAGTAATGAGAGATTTTAAGATGTTCGGGTAATTTTAGCCCATTCATCGATGATAGCTTTCCTCAGTTGTTTTGCATTTTCATATGTCCTGCCCTGTGCAAATACTGCTTGAGACAAAATTCGCCAAGCATTTTCTATTGGGTTCAGGTCCGGACTACAAGCCGGCCAGTCCATTACAGGAATGTTATGAGCCTTCAGAAAATTTTTGGTATTTTTGGCTGCGTGACAAGAGGCGTTGTCTTGCTGGAAAATTACATTTTCGTCCATGAACTCTTCTGTGAAAGGAATCAACACCTCTTCCAACAATTCGCAATACATTTCCGAATTCATTTTCGTTGAAATGAAGCATATCGGTGTTTTTACAGCTTGGCTAATACCTGCCCAAACCATTACGGTCCCTCCTTCGAAGTAGCGAGATTCTCTTGTAGGCCTTTTCTTCCTCTTATCTTGCCAACAATTACCAGAACCATCAGGTCCATCTAAATTGAATTTTTTTTCATCACTGAAAACCACTGTGGACCACTCATCATCCCAGAATCGATGCTTTTCCGGCAAACCTCAACCGTGCATTTTTATGACAATCGAATATAGTTTGTCACGGCATCTCTACTCCTTCCTATTCTGCGAGCAATTTCGCGCAGAGAATACCCTTCCTCCATCAATATGTCGATTTTACCACGCTCCTCGTCCGTCAAAATCGTTCCTTTAGGCATGGTCGCTTGAAAATTTGAAAATAATTTGTATATTAGCATGCACAAATATTTGTATTATTTTATTCACCGAAATAGGCTTCACCCAATGTTATTGCCAATGAAAAAATCTGCAGTCGTAAGATAAGTCCGCTGAACAACAGATTTAATATAGTGGCGTTTTAGTTATTTCCACCCGTATATAAACAAAGCATGACTTCTCTGCTCACATATACAAATCAAGCGCAAAATGTTCACATTGTTTGGTAGCATGTATTAGTGCGCATATAACAAAAACACTATTGAAGGGATAACTGCACTCAAAGAAAAGCTGGCATCAATAATGATGGTGGTGTTATATATATTTCCACTAGTGTATTGTGTGCACTCTGTATATTGATGCGCACATGGGAGAGGAACTCTCTCTTTTTTTGGATTTGTTTTGATTCGCACCGACTGACTATCACTAAAGTTAGATCTGTTAGATTTCCTACCTGCCGCACTCTGACGGAACTCTCAACACTTTCTCTTCACATCTTTAATTCTAGCCAAAAACATTAATGTTCACTCTTGGTGCCTCATGGTGATGGGCGAACATCTCCTTCTAGTTAACTTTGTTTTTTTAACCTAAAAACGTGATTCAGTTCACGATGTATTTTTGCTTGTTCTCGAATTCATGACTGCAGTTCACGGATTTAGGCACGATGATAATGATGATGACAATGATGATGACGAAGATGATGACGATGATGATGATGATGATGGTGGTGGTGATGATAGAGATGATGATGATGATGATCTCACCACATACTCCTATAAAGGTTTTAGCTAGACGATTTATCTTTAAAATTATTTGATATGCAACATTAATTCAATCAGATTTACAAACAAAAACAAACACTGATCTGATAACATTTACATGTATAAACTTCTGGGTCACTTCTCATCACTATCTCACGGAAAAAAATCCGTGCCCAGATCCGTGAACTTCAGTCATGAGTTCGAGAACAAGCAAAACTACACCGTGAACTGAATCACGTAATCATGAACTAAATAACGATTAAAGGGAAAAATCCTGAAAACGTGAACTAGTTCATGGTCTGTTTTCATTTTCGATATCATCAAAGGCCTGGTGGTTTCTACTATTCAGAGTCCTGCCATTAAATCGTAAAAAATAAAATAACTTGTAGTTTTGAGTACCTGGTTCGTTAACACAATACACCAATACAAACTCGCAAATTGCCTCTCAAATCATGTAGGTTGTTTTCTGGATTTTCACAGCTTTTTAATGGATTAACAGCTCTCGTGCTGGGTTTCCTTCTAAAATAAATCACTTTTTCTTCCATCAAGCACTTTAATATAAGAAAACTGCTTTAGAAATACACAAAACGAGAATTAAGCCAGGCCACTGTATTGTCAATGTAGAAGAACAGCACAACTCGTAAAATTACTTGCGCCCCAAGTTAAACTTTACGATCCATTTAACCGCATTGCGACTTCGAGGTTCTCCACAATATAAGCCACACTTTAGACAGCACACACACACACACACACGCTACAAGCGAGCCAAATAATCATCGATCATTGACAGTTGCCAGATTTACTACTTGATATTTTTAACTGATGGGTTTTGGTATGTGTAATTTTTGAGATACATACGAACAAAACATGTTGTGCCATTATTTTTTTACGATATCTTATGACTTGTCTTGTAACATAAACTGCAAGGTTTTTTCGAAAATGTTTTTTAAAGATGTGACTGCAACACGTACATGTCAAAAATTGAGAAGCAACTAATTGACAATAAGAAAATACTATTGTAATTTACAAATACATAACCACCTTAACCAGCTTAAGATATTGGGGTCAATTCTGACCCATGGCGCAACTTCACTGTACGGTATCTCTTTTATTTTTGAACCAATCGGGCTGACATTTTTTAACTTTTAATATTTCACAAAACTCTTCATTATTGCATAAAACTTGGAGCCAATGTTTATGCACCAATCGAAGGTTCTGGTCTCACAAATACATTAGAACAAAAAAAAACTGGTTCCGGTAACTTTGTCCTCCGGGAATCCGCTACAGAGGCGATACAGTTTAATTTGTCTGTGTTAACAGAAAGGCATATAAAACATTCCAGACTTATTGAAGAGAATTGGTGTCTTGAACAAAGTTGCTCATTGCGTAGCCGCAGACTTTCTTACCCATATGGAGCTCTAGAGAGTTGTCGTCTTCAGCAAAGTTGTTTGGAATATAAAATGCAGTCATTTGACACAATCAAATAAGTTCCAGATATTGCGGCAGAGCTGGCGCTGCGGTCTATATTTGTAAAATGATGCTCTACAGAGTTACCGTTTTGAACAAAGTTCCTCAGCAGAGTACATGTCGTCTTTTGAAATTATCTGATTAGTTACAGATCTTACGCTTCAGAGATGGCACTGCAGTCTATCTTTGCCAAATAAAGCTCTAGAGAGTGTTGTTCAAACTCTCTCAGTATGTCATTTGTCGTCTTTTGACATTATAATATTAATTTCAGATCATGCCACTACGATAGCGCTGCAGTCTATCTTTGCTAAATGGATAAAAATCATAAAGTTAACTAACATAATTTAACAATATGTTCAATTTTATACCAGACAGACACTCTCTATGTTTGGTACAGAACGATTACAGCGCCATCTCGCCGGTACGATTCAAAACATATCTGATAATTAAAAAAAAAATTCCATGTCATTTTGAACATCTTTAAAAATAGACTATTGTGTGATTTCTGATTTCCTGTTATGTCAAATCATGGTCTTCAGCACATTAAATAACTTTGCCGAAAACGGTATCTTCCTAGAACTTTCATTTCATTACAAAGACTGCGTATAGACTCTGCAGCACAATCTGCAACAAATATGATAATGTAGAATGCCTTCATATTACATACTAAACAAAGACAACATATAAGACGATCCTCGACATATTTAAAAACTTTGCTGAAGAGGGCATGTGGTTGAAATAATGATAATGACGAAAGACGACATATTACAAACCGAAAAATTATGCCTAAGACGGCCACTCTCTCAAGTTCCAAACGACAAACATACACAGAAAAAAATAATGGATTTCAACAGGTGCGTAAAATTTCCCATAGTTTAAATCCAAGCCAAATGAAACGTAAACATCCACATTGTTAGCAATCTTTCATGCACCATATTTTTTTATTTGGCTTTGATTTACATGAAATATCCTGGGGCTCTGCGTCGCTGTCACCCATATATAGATGCACCATAGTGCACATGATTTAACAATTTTGGACTTCTGAAATCGACAAAGATTTTTCATTAGAACCTAACTAACAAACGTAAACAATTGCTTCTTTCATGAATTTGTCCATCAGGCAATTCGCCTTATTAATATACACTGAAGTTTACAGTGTACACCCACCAAATTCAAATGGTTGTCACTCTGGCAAATATTGGCTGATTTTAGTTTTGTTTTCACCGTTAGATTCAGAAACTCATCTGCTCTAGGAAATTGGCAGCAACGTCCATTTGGATTCATCTGGTTCCCGTAAATCCGGGTTTCCGGGGCTGAGGTCCGGTACGGAGACACTAATTGGGAATATCAAGTGAATTTCTGGAAAAGACTGTCAAAACCTTTGGAATAATTCCTTAAAATACATTTTTATTCCATATACCTCAATATGCCTACTTGTCTCTGGACCGGTTATTCCGGAACAGGTTCCCAGAAGGCCTAGAAAGGCCACGAACATATATAGAAGGAAACCCCAGCAAATGGGTATCAAACTTCATGAAATTTCTCCAGTAGGATATCTGTCAACATTTTGTGGTCATTTGATGATGTATTCTCAGACCGGTTATTCCGGAACAGGTTCCGGTGGTCCTTTAGTGGCCATAAACATTTTCAAAATAAACCTCGGCAAAATAACAGGTATTCGTAGGGCCTCGAATGGCAACATTTAGAAGGAAACCCTAGCCATACTGCTATCGAAATTCATGAAATTTCGTCAATAAGATATTTCTTAACGTTTTGGGGGCATTTGATGATTTGTCTTCGGACCAGCCATTCCGGATCAGAAGCCTCGAGTGGCCATGAACAAATTTAAAAGGAAACCTTGACAATGTCTGGCATACGGGAAACTGAACTAGGATGACCGTTACGTTGATAAGTCGTCAGATGTTCATAAAACGTTGAGAATATCCTACATAATTTAATGAATTTTGATACCCATATTGCCAGAGTTTCCTTCTGAAATTTTTCTGGCCACTCAAAGCCCCACGGGAACCTGTTCCGGAATGATCAGTCCAGGGACAAATCCTCAAATGGTCACAAAACGTTGACCTAGCCTACTGAAGATAATTCATGAATTTTGATACCCATATTGTCAGGGTTTCCTTCAGAAAATGTTTTTGACCACTCCAGGCCTCACGGAAACCTGTTTTAGAATGACCGGTTCAGGGGCAAACGGTCACTCCAAGGCCTACTTGTCTGGTGAACTCAGGATTACAAGGAACAAACGCTTGAGAAAAGTATAAGCAGTTCGATACACATATTGTTATGGCTCCTTTGAAAAATGCCCCACCAGTCACGGACCCTTGGGGAACCTACTCCGTCTGGCCACTTGATGTTTCATACATCCGATGGACCCAAAACAAGAAAAGTGAATCTGATGAAGAAATCTTAAAAAGTTTGGTACCCATATTGCTGGATTTCTACCAAAATCCACGATACTTCCCAGGTAACCAATAAGCAGTTCCAAAGCATCTTTACGGCAATCTATCAAGCATTTAAGTCACCTTAAATGCAACATAATGCCGCATTTGGCCCAAAATACGGCTGCTTCACTGCAATGCCATGATAATGCTTCATCAATTATATTTTACATTCGTAATGCTTGTTACAGGCTACAAGCTTTTAAATAGCACTTGAAATGCAAGTTTACAATGGATAGCATTCAAGATGCTGATATAATGCTAATATAATGCTTGTGGCATCTGAAATGAGATTTAGGGTTGATTTACTGCATATGTCAATGCTTATTAGTTACCTGGGTTATCATTACATAAGGACATGCCCGTGATAATCTGAATTTTCTAGAATTCAGAGTGTTCGAAATGATCCATCGTGATAACAACTTGATAGAAGAGGAAGTTTTCAATCCAAGTAATCCAAATCTGTTGAAATAGGTTGAGAATTGCCGGAGATGTAGGCATTTTAGTTTTGTGGGTACCCGGGTACCCTGTCGGGTTGTTAAGGGGTAAAAAAAAGTTGGAACCCTCCCCCCTTCCTTCTTGCTCGAAAATTCTGTTTACTACTGCAATCAATTTCAAAAAAATCAGATCAGAGATGGCGCTGCCATATTTGCGGCATAATTTAGAACTAATATGACAATGTCAAAAGACGACGAATGACATACTGAGAAACTTTGCCGAAAATGGCAAATCTCTTGCGCTTAATTTAGAATAGATAGACTGCAGCGCCATCTGGTGTGGAACTAAAATGATAATGTCAAAAGACGACGAATGACACACTGAAAAATTTTGCCGAGGACGAAAACTCTCTATAACTACTCTGGACTGTTTTGCTGACACATTGAATTAACAACCTCTATCCATTTGTAGCAGATTTCCGGTGACCAATGCTACTGGAACCATGTTTTTCCACCACCAATACATTTTTATGACCATATCCTTTCAATATGAATTTTGAAATATAATGGTTATTTTCTTGACTTTTTTTACGTCGTTTTTTTTAAATAACGCTGTGTACCACAGTCATGGTTCTAATAAACAATCTTTCTCGAAATATTTCCCACCATACAAATCGATCAAAGCCAAAGTACGACAGGCATGACAGATCAAATCAACTATCTTCACACTCGCTTCGTGTCCTATAATAACGTGACGCTGCGCACATTTGAAAGTGTTGAATGTTAAAAGTAACAGATTGATACATTCATCCGAACCATATGTTCATCCCATTGGAACTGAAATCCATGTGAACTACAGTGAAATCCTTGATTCTTTATTTATTAAAGGGTGTCCACGATGAAATTGCCACACACAAAATTGATTCGCAAAATTCGAGTTTTCATCCGATTGCCATCAAATTTTCAGGGATTGAGAAATAACTATTAAACTTCATTTTATCATTTTACTCGTATTTTATTTACAGTCCATACGCAAATGCCCGCACATTGGCCTTAACCCCGGCCATAAGATTCACAACTGCACAACCTGTGAATCAACCGTTTTTTGCATGTAAACCCATACCTTCTTCAGTTCCTCGACTGTCTTCACTACCTTAGGTCGTTTAAGAATGTGCTGCTTCATAATCGCCCAGTACTTCTCGATGGGGCGGAGCTCCGGAGTGTTGGAAGGGTTGAACATTTTCGGCACGAAATTGACCTTATTGTCCGCATACCACTTCAGCACGTCCTTGGAGTAGTGGCATGAGGCCAAATCCGGCCAGAAGATTGTTGGGACGTTGTGGGCCTTCAGGAGAGGAAGCAGCCGCTTCTGGAGGCACTCTTTTATGTACACCTGTCCGTTCATCGTGTCCTGGGTCACGAAAGATGCACTCCGCTTCCCGCACGTGCAGATGGCTTGCCAAACCAGGAATTTCTTCGCAAATTTGGACATCTTCTGAGTGCGGACATGCTCCGGAACTCTGAACTTATCCTTGGCCGTGTAAAACAGGTTGCCGGGGATCTGTTTGAAGTCGGCCCTCACATATGTTTCGTCGTCCATGATGCAGCATTCAACTTTCGTCAGCATGTTGAGGTACAACTTCCTGGCACGGGTTTTGGCGGACTTGTTCTGCTTCTCGTCGCGATTAGGGGCCTTTTGTACCTTGAACGTTCGAAGCCCAGCCTTAGTTGTGGCCTTCTGGACAAAACTTCGGCTTAGGTGCAGCTTCTTAGCCACATCCCGAACGGAGGCGTTCAGATTTCGGTTGAAGGCCCCAACTACGCGGTTGTGATTTTTGGTGTTGTACGGAATACTTTTTCCTTCACTTCTGGGCTTCCGATCGGTGGTCAACCGTTCCTCGAACCGCTTAATCACTCGCGACACCGTGGAATTCGCGATTCCCAACGTTTTAGCGATGGAACGATGCGAGAGATCCTTGTTCTCGTGATGAATGCGCAAGATTTTATCACGCACGAGCTGTTCTTTCGACTCCATTTCCGCGAGTTTTGATCACAGGACTTTAAAACTTGCAGGATGTAAATAATGCACTATGAACTAAATCCACCCAAATTTTCATTAAATTCTACTCAACGGTTAAAAAGTTAGAGCAATTTCATAGTGTGTCAATTTCATCGTGGACACCCTTTATTAGCTTCATTTGATAAAGCTAAACTGCACCGCCATCTCTGCGGCAAGATCATGAACTATTATAATGTTGTCAAAAGACCACAAATGCCATTCTAAGAAACTTTGTAAAATTTTATGATCGCCTTTGGTTGGTTGCATATGTTTTGTTCAACATTGTATAGATTTTGATTTCATCCTAAGAAACCACCGTTGTAACTGAAAAGATAAAAAGCTAGGAAACCATGAAAGTCTGAAGTATGGGTGTGTTCTTTTTTCCTGCCAGTACTGTTGAAGTATGCGTCAGATGGCCACAAAACGTTGAGAAATATCTTACTGGAGAAATTTCATGAATTTTGATACCCATATTGCCAGGGTTTCGTTTTAAATATGTTCATGGCCACTGGAGGCCCCACGGGAACCTGATCTGGATTGACAGGTCCGAGGAAAAATCATCAGATGGCCACAAAACGTTGAGAAATATCCTACTGGAGAAATTTCACCAATTTTGATACCCATATTGCCAGGGTTTCTTGTGAAATATGTTCATGGCCACTCTAGGCCCCACGGAAACCTGTTACAGAATGGCAGTTGCAGAAACATGTCGGTATGTGGCCCACAATAGAATTAAAATAGTTTCTAGGAATTATACCAAAGATTTTGACTTCCATTCCCGGAAATTTAATAGAAGTTTCCTAATAGTGCCGGTATCCCGGCTTTACGGAGCCAGATGCATTCAAACGGTCATTGCTGATTATGTCCAAGAAGCCAATGAGTTTTTGAATCTAACGGCGCCAAAAGAATTAAAATCGGTCAATAATAGCCAGAGTAATAACCATTTGAATTCGGTGGGTACCCGGGTACCCTGTCGATCACTTAAAGGTGCTTTTTTGTCGAATACATAAGGGTTAAATTGCTTATACGATTGCTAGCAAGTTCCCATTAAATGAATGTTGTGTTTTAAAATGATAATTGAAGCATGCGAAATCTACGCACTACTTAAAATTAATATTTGGCTGCCAGAAAGGTTGGAAACATTGAAAACATTACAATAACACAGGATTAAGGCATCGTCTAGATTCCGGAGGAGAATCCTCTCTTGCAATATCGATAACTTTGAGTCAACATATTCAAGAAACCTACCGCATAATCATAACATGTACAAAATGTTCAACTATCAAAAACTATTGAGGGATAATAAGTCGAAAAGAGGTTTGTAATTCGAAAAACTTTTTCGACGGAACGTCGAGGATTCGTTCTGCATTAATTAAAAAATAGATGATTCTCGGTTTCAGTGAACACCTTCTATGTTTCCATTGGGTTTGGCCTATAGGCCATATATGTGACACCCAATATAACACAGTTAACAAACTGTATGGATATCATGGCTTAGGAAATGCACCGGTTCTCTAGGTTATATGTCAATCAGCAATTAGGTAAGGCATTTTAAGAGTGTTGAGAGCTTGCTGAAAGATGTTCCTATTTCGGATGATTCGACAAAGAGCAAACATGTCGTACATGGATGACAGTCCTAAGCAAGCCAATTATAAATAGGTCCTGCGTTCTAGCGGTGAATCCACTCACACTGATTAATCTTATGCAATCGCCACTTGTGCCATCCACATCCATTTGTCAATGAACCGCAAACGATAGCCTCTTAATGCAATAGTCATGTTGTACATTTGATGTCATCATCATATGGAAATCACTTCATTAAATTTCCGATGCGAGCTTAGATTGCCTTTCGAATCAGAACATTGTCGTCGAATTATCCGACTCAGCGACAGACACCACAAATGCATAATAATCAGTATCCGATCAGATTTGTTAAATGATGTCCCGAGGTAAATGTTTCTGATGTGTACTTTGTGGAAACGTATTCCAATAGTTGCACTACGTTTGAAGCATATATGTTTTCCTCTAGTAAACACAAGCTTGCAGTTGTAATTAAAATGCGACAACGATGCTAAGTAATCCCTTTCCGAAAACCGAAAACATTCTCCTGCAACACAAAACCGTAAGAACAAGTCACTCCAAACTGATGCGCAAAACAACATTGCTTGTATGTGCGAAATTGTCTTCATTTGACTTTTTTTTTGTCTAATCCATTCATTAGAGTGACCAAATAGCCCTCAGCGGACGATAGCTTCAATTGCAGGCTCCGGACTCTAGGCAGTAATTGTTCATCTCAAATATCCGTCGTCATGCAACTTCATGGAGGGAAACGGACAATTGTTTCCCGGGAAACGCGAGGAAAAGTTTTCCTAGAGTGGCTGGTTTTATTTGCCGAAGGCCGGGGCAAAGTTTGACATCGACGAGATAGGCGAAGGATGATGCCATTCACGGAAAAATGGTACTGTGAATTATTCCAGAAAGTCGGAAATGGAAGCGAAGCTGTCGTCAGTTGTTGGAGTTTGTAATTCGATTGTGGAATGATACTTTCAAAATTAGGCAAATCGAGTATTGTGACTGGCATGAATTAGGAGACTGAGAGGCTGAAGTTTAAAGCATTATCACACTCTAATAAACTCAGCAATGGGGAAATTTGAATTATTTTCTCCACTCTTCGGTTCATATGAATTCATCTATTTGCATTCCATTTGCCTGCAATCAGTTTATTTTCATGCAAATTTGAAGCTCTTTCTCTGAAATTCTTCGGAGCTTTCAATTTATGGAGCAAATATTTGCACGGCATCTGGATGGGAGCTGTCGGGGGAGAAAAGTTCCATTTTCAAATGCTCACAGTAAATTAATTAAATGAATAATGCACATTCGCAGCTATGTGCTGTATGCAATTTATTCCGATCGGTAGCTTGAGAAAAACCTGTGATTCTAATACATTATGCATTTTTGCTCTTTCTCTTTCTGAAGAATTCCAAATTGTGATATTTGCAATACATGAATAAAAGTAGCTGGCAGGAGGTGTGAAGCATGCATAGTCAGGCTCGTAGTATTTTTCAGAAGGAAAGTGGTTCCTTTTTTATCCCTGATTTAAAAATGCTTCCATCTTAATGCATTCCGGAGATCTTGACGGAATAGGACAAAATAACATTCACTCATTTGAAAACAAAATAAAAAGGGTTTTCTTTAAATGTCCGATTGAATACTCTCTTGTAAGAGTGTTGCTTGAGATTTCAGTCTGGATTTGGCCCTCACTTTTTCGAGGTAGCTATGGCTTGAATGTTTTCCCTAAAAAATCTGTATTAGACAAACCTTGAGCGTTAACTTGTTTTCACCGGCTAGGAGAGACTGGTCTTTCGGTCAGTAGAGTATCGTTGGTTGCAATTATAGCAAAACGTTAGGTAGGCACTAGGGTAGTACACATTGATCGTAGCTGAATATAGCATTTGAAGCATGGTCTTGTATTGGAAGCGCAATGGATCGTTCTTCGTGTTCTGCTGCGGCGTATTTTCGAATGTTGGTTGACTAAAGGATCCCATAATTGGGTCAGCTGACTGAGCTACAGTGGAGCCTTCCACCATAGCACAAAATCCTTCAGTTCCACAAGTAGAACTCCGCGAGAGATTACATCAACCGGTTTATCGATACCAGACACGTGCCATAGCCCACCTTCGGAAAGTGTCTGTATTTCTAACACTCTGTTCGAAAGTCTTTCAGCGGGATGGAGCAACTGAATTTCAATGGAGAAAAACTATAGAATTGGCCAAGAAAAGCAAATGCAATTGAAGGATGAGTGCATTTTGCACATTCTAGTACAGATGTCTCAATAGTAGCGCTGAAGAAAGCTCCAGCTGAGTCAGAGAAACCTTTAGCAGGTGTTTAGCAGTTTATTCAGCACCTGGGACATCTGATTAAGCTGTATGCAATCTATAATTAGAACTGCAAATCTCAAGACGTTGATCCTTCTGCGTACTTCTTATCTATCGGAACTTACCTTCAGAAACAAACATTAGTCCCAAAATTTCATAGTGATAGAATGAAGTTCCCAATTGCATGGACTGATTAAAACCATGCGAATTGCTTTCCGATCAAGACAATATCAAGACAATCATGAATTAAACATCGAATCAATTGCCCGATAGATAGAACTTATGATCGTATTATTAAAAGTGGAATAGTTTGGAAAATATAAGAGTCTTAGACCTATTTTCTAACAACTGATAAAAACAGTCACCCCTGATTAAGACGTTCCTTACCCTAACTGCTGCCGAGACATGTTTCCTATAATGTTCCTTGGTTATTGCCCAAAATTCTTCAATTGGTCGAAACCTTGGGTTTCGTTGCAAGTTCTCAGTAAGCATCGTATTGTACAACATTACCTCCGTCTTCTGTTTTTTCGAATGCCTTCATTATACATTAGCATTAGCATTGACGTTTCACACCTCGTGGATGGAGCTACGATGAGGAATAATTCGTTGAAGACATTGCATGCCACCATGAAACGAACTCAGTTTCTGATACGTTTCTTCACGCAATAATCTCCACGAATACACTCCTCGATCGCTCACCTGGTCACGTCCATGCAACCGTTAGTGATAGGGAGGATTTGGTGTCTACCTTAAAAAGACACGGGGAACCCACGTAGCCTTCAGTAGATATCAAAGGAAAAAGAAAATGAATAGTCGGAGAGAACAGTTGAACAGAAAGCCCTGTTTGGTGCACAGAACAAAAATGTATTCAAAAATGGTCGTTGGGAGCATCTTTTCTAAGAACCCGTTTGGCTACAAAAGCACTTAATCTCAACGTCCAAATAGTAACATTAAAATGCACAGCAAATCCGCATCTTTGAGCTGGGCTGTTTCAAGAAAGAGGTACCACCAATATCTAGCTGTTGGCAAACTTCACAAACAATTTCTTTATCAAAGACAAATGGACACAAAAAACAATAAGTTAGGCTCAAATCATCTACGAAGAAAAATCAACAAAACAACACCATCAAATACAATGACACTGTGAACAACAACAGAAATTGAACTACAAAATCAGACACTAGCCAAATGGCACGCAACGCTGCATGAATCAGATCAGCTCAGACTTGGCATAACGTCCATCTGCAAACCGGAAATGAATAACGCACTCAACAACAAGTTCGTTCCTGTATTCAAAGCACTTGACACTTCCAAATCACAAGAGGAGAAG
The DNA here is from genome assembly GCA_034211315.2 of Aedes japonicus. Lineage (NCBI taxonomy): Eukaryota > Metazoa > Arthropoda > Insecta > Diptera > Culicidae > Aedes > Aedes japonicus. Next base: position 43,341 of record JASCZW010003159.1, on the reverse strand, counting down.
AAAGAATCAAAATGACTTAAATGAGGCTAAAATCTTAAAACCCTTAAAACGTTAATACACAAATCATGAAAACACAATTAATGACAAAAATGGTAATAATGATGGTAAAGATTAATGGTTATGGTAATGATAAAAAATATGTTAAACAAGAAAATATATGCAGTAGAGGGATATTACAACATAAACATAAAATTACTTGTCTGCCGGCCGTTGCCTTGCTGCAACCGCGTCGTGTTTTTACGAAGAATCCCCACTGAGCCCTCGTGGCACGACAAGCCGGCCAGTTCAGCGCAAGGGTCTAACCAGAGGAACTGCACTCTGTAGAGTTACTAAAACACTAAAAAGGGACAACCAAAATCGCGAGGCGAATCAAACAGAAAATATAACACGGCGTGCCGATTTGCATTCAAAAAGAAAGGTGGCGGATCCGATAGCGCTTTGAGACTGCACGGGGGCTTGAATTGTTCGATTTTGAAAAATATAATGGGTACTTAGCTGAATTCGCAAGATATCCATTGGCATTGATGCAACGAGGAAGTCGCCGGCACCGCCGCACTAGGCAACTGTGTTCTGTCCTTCTGTTCCCGTCTTCCGGCTTTTCCATACTCTTCTTTTCGATTGGGGGCAGCCATCATTGTCCGGGGAAACATCTGTTCGCAACCGGCACATTTTTACTCTCCATCCACTTCATAGCGGCATTAAAGAGAAACACGTTTTAACGTTCTATGGTGGTTTATTAACTGAACTTACTCGAATGATACAGGTGGTATTTATATGGTTATGGTTTCTATGCAGTTGTTATTTACTATTCCATAGTAACCGGCGTTGCTATGGTGTTGTTGTATATAACACATGTGGCAAGCAATTAACTTACAGACTAATCAAGGGTTGCTGTGATTGTCAACACCCCCTCTCAGTTATTTGCTTCTAAACCTAACTTGTTTCTTAAAGCGACAAATGTTGGATCAGGTAGGGACTTCGTGAGGATGTCTGCTTGTTGCTTCTGAGTCGGAATGTAAATCAATTTGATCTTACCATCTGCAACTGCATTACGGATGAAATGGTACTTTACGTCAATGTGTTTGACTCGCCTCGTTTCTTCACGTTCCGCCATCGCAATTGCCCCTTGGTTGTCTTCATATACTGGTACGGGAAACTGCAAAGCATCTTGTTGAAGATCGTTTATCAATCCAGTTAACCAAATCGTCTCACTTACGCAGGAACTTATGGCAACGTATTCGGCTTCGGTAGAAGACATTGCCACAGTTGTTTGTTTCTTGGACGACCAGGCAACAATGTTTCCGTGAACCTTCAGCAAAAATCCAGAAACACATTTGCGGTCGGATTCATCGCTTGCAAAGTCTGCATCTACGTACGCAGCTACTGTTGATTCCTTTGGATTTCTTCTATAAACTAATGCCATATTTTTCGTTGCTTGTAGATATCGTAGCACCCGTTTTGCATGCTTCCAATGTTCTTCTCCAGCTGCGTCCTGGAACCTTGCCAAGTATCCAACGACAAAACACCGATCCGGTCGAGAACCCATCATGATGTACATGAGGTTACCGATGAGCTCACGGTAGGGGTGCGTGCAATTTTCATTTGCTCGCTTCAATTGTAGTTTCGGTTCGGCTGGCGTCTTAGCAGGATTGCAATTTTCCATGCCAAAACGAAAAATTACCTTTTCGATTTGTGCTGTCTGGGATAGCTTTGTCACTCCATTGTCCAAGTCCCTTTCGATTTTGATTCCAAGGAAGTGTTGTAACTGCTTCATGTCCGTCATCTCAAATTCGTGCATCAGCTTCATCTTAATATGTTCGATGTTGGCCTCATTTTCAGCAGCGATCAGAAGGTCATCTACGTATACTACAATGTATACCGTGTCACTTTTACAGGTTCGAACATACAGGCAATAGTCGTGTTTCGATCGCGAAAACCCTAAGGTGGTCAGGAACTCGTTGAAATGGCTGTTCCAGCATCTGGGTGACTGTTTTAGACCGTAAAGAGAGCGATGTAGCAAACACACTTCATCAGAACTTAGTGCTACCCCTCTGGACACTGCATGTACACCTTTTCGTTGAGTTTTCCATGCAGAAAGGCGGTCTTCACATCTAGCTGGTGAATCTTCATCCCATTCGTCGTTGCTAGTGACAATAGAGTTCGAATCGTAGGCAACCGTGCCACAGGTGCATACGTCTCCTTGTAGTCCACGTGTCTCTTTGCGCGTAGCCTTTGGCTACCAACCTCGCCTTGTAGCGCATAGGCCGCCCGTCAGCATCCGACTTCAAGTTGAATACCCATTTGCATGGTACGGGTCGTACCGCAACGGGTCGTTTAACCACGGTCCAAGTTTGGTTTTTCTGCAGCGCCTTCAGTTCGTCTTGGATCGCTTGCCTCCACTCAGGCTCATTCGCATGTCCAACTACATCGGTGTAACATTCGGGAACCTGTACGGAATTTACACCAGCAGAAAGGGCTCTATATGGAATAAAATCAGAGAACCAACCTGGTGTCCTGCACTCCCGACCACTAGACCTTGGATTATCAACATTAGATGTGTTCCTTTCTGGTTGTGGTGGGAGTGCCGTTGCGCTTTCCTCGTCGTTTTCGTCTTCTCCGGCAGTGGAATACCGCATCGGAATCACGAGCATCATCCTGGACGTCTTCATTTTGGTCTTCCGGTAGCTGTACTTTATTTTCCTCCTGTTGCTCGGGAATCGGTGATATGTTCTCCGGAATAACAAATCGATGATCAACGCTTTCACTTGATGACTTGAACGGGAATGCTGCTTCGTTGAATCGGACATCGCGAGCCACAAACATTTTCCGCGATTCCTGATCCCATAGACGATATCCTGTTGGTGCGTATCCGAGCATAATGCACTTTCGTCCGGTTGGATCCAGCTTACCTCTCTTCTGCTTCGGTACCCAGGAGAATGCTTGGCACCCGAACACTCTCAGCTTGGTGACATCCGGCTTCTCTCCATGCCAACGTTCCGCAGGTGTTTGGTTACCTTTAATTGCTTCCGTCGGGCTTCTGTTGGTAACGTATACTGCATTCAAGACCGCTTCTCCCCAGAGATATTTCGGTGCACCTGATTCCGTCAGCATTGCTCTTATTTTTTCGACTATGGTGCGGTTGAATCGTTCTGCCACGCCATTTTGTTGCGGGGTGTATCCCACCGTTGACTCAACCTGCATTCCTTTTTTATCGTAGTAAGCCAGCTGCTCCTTAGAAAAATACTCACGGCCGAGATCGCATCGTAGGGTTGCTATTTTCGTTCCAAATTTAGCCGTCGCCATTGCTTCGTAGACCTTGAAATAATCGAATACCTGATCTTTTTTCTTCAACAGATAAACGACTCCGAAGTGGGTATAGTCGTCTACGAACGATAGAAAATAGCGATAACCATCGCATGTTCCCGGGGTGATTTGCCCACACGTCCGTGTGCACACGTTCTAGCGGTCTTCGTGTCTGCGGTCTCGTTTTATTGAACGGTAGTCTTACCATGTTAGCTTCAGCGCATATATCGCAAAATTGAGCATTGCCATGCACATCGTTCAATCCATCTACCATCTTGGAATTCTTCAGTTTGAGCACATTTTTAAAGCTGAGGTGCCCGTACCGCTTATGACAAAGTTGCAGTTTCTCGTTGTTATCTACCGCCAATGCTGATCCATTGGGTAAACGGTTCATTCGTAAGAAGAATAAATTACCCTTCATTTTTGCAATGCCTATGGTTTCACCGTCCTTTGTCAAGATGGCTTGGTCCGTGCTTGAATTCGACGTACACTCCTGCTTTCAATAACCTCGCCAGGATAGTGGGTTATATTTTAACTTCCGGACGAATAGCACCTGTCCGAACGCCAATGTGTAACAATTTTCTTTACACGCAACTTGCCTTTCACGGTACCTTCCTTGGTTGCAACTAATACCTCCCCATCTTTTGCACTGTCGATGTGAAGTGGCTCATGTAATTCGTGGATGTCCTGGAAATATTCTTGGTTGTTGACCATATGACTGCTCGCACCCGAGTCCAAAATCCACTCGATTTCATGCTGGTTATTACACATCTTAGCACCGAAACAAGCGCCACCTCCTTGTCGATTTGAATTTTCGCCACCTGAGCCCGATCGGATCGATTTTTTAACTTGGGACAAGCAAATTTTTTATGCCCAAACTCTCCACAATGATAGCATTTACCGGGAAATTTATCTGCTTTTTCATGCCGCTTGCCAGATTTCGCTGCCAACACAATTCCGTCCAAAGCACTCGAACCGGATTCCCTTCCAGAACGCTTTTGTTCCTCCGCTAGAAGGCGTGCTTTGACGGTCTCAAGCTTCAACTGTTGATCGTCCAAATTTTCCATCGCCGTGGTAACCACATCGTAACTAGGTGGTAACGAAATAAACAGCTGGCTCACCGTGTCCAGCTCCGTAAGCGTGGCACCCGCATCCTTAAGCTGTCTACTCAATTCATCAAATCGACGAAAATGATTCGCCAGGGATGTTCCTTCCTCCATTCGTAGCATAGCCATTGACCGCCGAATGTACGTCTGAGCAGCAAAACCTTTCTTTGCGAAGGTGTTTGCCAGTGACGTCCACATTGCTTTTGCGGTTTCCTTGTCGCGAATATACTCCAAATGGCTGTCCGCTATGTACGCCACCAGAAGAGCTTTTGCCTTCTCATCCTTCTCCTGGAATGCCGGTTTTGCTGCCTCTTCCACAGGTGGGTCCTGTGTGATTGCTTCCTTCACTCCGTGGGCCGAAAGCTGAGTCTCTACTCGGAATTTCCACGTGTCGTAGCCCTCACCGGCAAACTGCACGATTCCTGCCTTCTTTGCGCTGGACATCCTGGATCTGGAACGGCTTCAAGAATTTTTCTTTTTACTGCACTCTTAGGTATGGCGTGTCTGGGCCCATAACCTAAAGAGAACTTAATTTGTTTTTTATTTCAATTCTTTGTCATACATACTATTTTATAATTTTTAAGAGTTTTAGCCCAATGGGCTCTTCAGCTTTGATTAATGTGTTATGTGTTTTATGTGTTAAGTGTTTTGTGTTTTAATAATTTTTTTTTTTTTCTGTTCAGCCCTTGGGGCATTGTTTGTTAAAATTTGATAACCTACCTAATCTACAACTAAAACTACAATTTGAACTTACTCGAATGATACAGGTGGTATTTATATGGTTATGGTTTCTATGCAGTTGTTATTTACTATTCCATAGTAGCCGGCGTTGCTATGGTGTTGTTGTATATAACACATGTGGCAAGCAATTAACTTACAGACTAATCAAGGGTTGCTGTGATTGTCAACAGGCATCTATCCGGCAACTAATCGGTTCATCAGCGGATTGTGCGACTGAGAAGCCATTTGGCCCTCGGTGAGATCGACACGCGAAACCTGGACACCCCCTCAAGAACCGCGCACTATTCACTCTTTTCAAAAACCCACTGGTCGCATCCCGTAAAACAAACGCACTAAACCACTACAGAATGGATTCCTGTCCAGGGAAAACTTGAAATTTCAAAAGTTTTGAAAATTGAAGGGATGCAAGGAAAAATCTGACACCGAAAATTCAATACGTCCGCCCTCGCTCAAAGCTTACTTCGATCGTTTTCTTTTTCGAATGCCTTCATTATACATGTATCCAAATGAGGTTTAGTAGGGCCTTTTTTCAATCCGATTTTAGTTTATCCTTACTGAACTTCCATTTCTCACTTACTACTTCCATTTTTTCCAACTTCCTCAGTAACGTTCCGGGTTCTGTACAACATTTGCGCACAAGTGCTGAAAGGTAAACAACAGGGCTGCAGCCATAAAACAGAACAAGTTATAAATTATTGCGAAATGGCAGCAGTTTATGAATGCGTCCATATTTCCTGAAGCAGTCTTGACAATCTGTCTTCCGGAGACACTGACGTTTCCCTTCCATTTCGGAACACCAAAATAATCGGAACTTAGTTCCCATTTTAATCCATCAGTTTTGATTAAAGGTCTCGATTAGGAACCTTTATACGATCCGCTCATCTCGGAATAACTTGGGAATATGAATCACAATTTGTGATGAATTCGATGACCATTTACGTAGTGGAAATCATGCGTATCTCAGAAGACTTGACGGTGTTATTTTCATTGATAAGATCATCTACATAAAAATCCTCACCAACGAATTCAGCAGCAAAAAGGCTTGTTCACAAAAAAATCTGGACACCCCTACATACGTATATCTCTGGAAATACTTCTTCAACGCGTGAAATATTTCGCAGACTGACGTATGTCTGTTCATCGTGTAAAACCAATTTTTGGTGATACTACAAGCTTGAAGATCGAAGATGGCGTCAAAAGAAGAGCAAGTGTGAAAAGCAATTGTGCACGGTCGCAATGAAAATCCCGATCTGTCAGTAAGGAAACTTGCTAAAAAGCTTGGTTTTCCTGCAAGCAATGTTCATTAAGTTCTTAAATCTTTCTATACACGTTTGACAACAACCAGAATGGCTGGGAGCGGAACAAAAGCGGATCTCAGGATCCACCAGAAGGACGCGAAGGTGAAGCAAATATTGCAGAAGAGACCAGATGTTTCGGTACGTACTGTGGCTAGAAATATAAAAATGTCTCCAACTTTCGTGCATACTTCCACGCACCGGCAAGGTATGAAGTCGTTTAAGGTGAAATCTGTATCGAACCGTAATGATAATTCTGACGGCCAAAACCCGGGCTCGCAAGTTAAATATTTGACGAAGTTTTCCTGCGTGATAATGGACGATGAAACTTATGTGGTGGAAGGCTTTAAGCAGATTCCCGGAATGTCCTTATAAGATTGACATGCAACGGGCGCAGAGGAGCATTTCAGAACGAAGAAAAAGGTCAAATTTCCCAAAAAAATATTTGTTTTGGCCGGCAATATCAGCTGTGGTCGAGCAAGCCAAAGCTTCATCACTACCGAAACGGTGAACAAGGAAATATACCGTGAAGAATGCCTAAAGGAGCGATTGTTACCATTACTATACAGCCATGACGCTTCCTCGCTATTCTGGCCTTAATTGGCATCTTGTCACTACGCCAAAGATGTTCTGGAATGGTATAACGCGGATGGAGGCCATGTTGTACCGAAAGAGGTGAGTCCACCAAAATTAAGGGAAACAGGTATCCTGGTCTAGTCGGACCCAGCACCAGTGCGGTATTGGGAGAAATGTTGGTATCCATTACACAGGGTGCGTCAAAAACAACATGAAGTTTAGTATTATGGCTGTTACATAATGGCTTGCGAAGTATCTGTGACTTCCTTCTACTGCCACAAGTCTCAATTCTCCGTGAAAATAGCGGATTAGGTGACCTTGAGTTGGCGTTCTACCGACAGAAAACACCTCTGGAATTTTCTCATGAATTTCCCCTTTATATATAAAACGGACAGAGGCCTCCCTTAGTTCAGTCGGAAAAGGTGCAGCTACAAAACAATACCATGCTGGAGGTGGCTGGGTTCGATTCCCGATCTGATCTTGGAATTTTTCGTTGAGGAAAATTTCTCGACTCCTTGGGCAGGGTTGCATTTTCTCTGGGGAGAATCACCCTGGTGCACATTTCTAGCTCTCTTTGGTGAATCTCACTCAGTCTCTACGGAGATTTTTTCCTGACACCACAGTAGAGATTGTTCGACACAGCACGGGAGAGCGAGAGAATTGACAGTTCGCTGCCTGAGCGTTCATACACTCACTGCAGTGTGAACGACGAAGAGTGAAAGAGCGAAAAAGGACTACATCGCACTAACGTGAGTGAAGTCTTGATTCAAACATTAAGAAAAAATCGCTGGAAAACGGGAACAAGAAAGTACAGTCCGAAGTTTTTCCGTAACTCCCGGTTCCTTTTTTGTACTTACGAATTATGGGCATCAGATAGCCTAGTCGGTAGAGGTACGGAACTACCAATCCGGAGGAGGCGGGTTCGATTTCCAGTCCAGTCGACTTAAATCAATATCGACTTCCCTGGGCATAAGAGTATCATTGTGCTTGCCACACAATATACAAATTCATGCATTGGCAATTGGCTTTGAAGGCTTTTAATAACTGTGGAATTGCATCTAGAACATTAAGTTGTGAGAGCCTGGCAACCAGCTAATGGCGATAAGCAACAATATGCTTGGATACGCCGAAAAGAAGACGAAGAACATTAAGAATTCAGTAACATTGTACAAATGTTCAAATTCAAGTGTAGCGGTATAAAACTAACAATGAAGATTTTCACCAGGGTGACTCTCCCCGGTGAAATTATTCTGCTCTCTTTGGTGCTCCTCAGAGATCACTCACACGCTCCGGCCTGTTGTGTGGTGAGGGTGCAAACGACAGACACTTTGGTCTCACTCAACTTGTGCTGTCTAGCAGAGAGTGGAAACAAAACAAAAATCTCTCGGGTGAGTTTGCGTTTGCCAATGTGCGGAGTACCCTTTCACTAAGCACCCTGGTAGCACCGAGGAAAATTGCATCCCTGTCCTTGGGCATAGGGTATGATTGTTCTTACCACACAAGCATACTAATGCAAAAATGGTGCCTGTCATCGATTGTTCCAAATCAATAACTGTGAAAGTGTATTTAGAACACTTAGATGAGAGCAAGCAATAAGCTTGAAAACGCTTAGAAGACATCCTAAAACGAACAGTTTCTTTTGAAAGGTCGACTTCCAACTTGCCTCACAAGTCAATTCCTCTATAGATAAGGTACTTGGAGACTTACAGGACTCAAATTCCAATTAATTCGGGTCGGTTACTGTCTACCAAGCCCGAGCAGCACACTTGTTCCAAACGAGTTAAGGTTACTTCAAAGTGACTTAATTAAGTTACAATCGAGTTTTTGTAATTAATTATGACAGGTATGTGTTGCTTGGGTGTCGAAAAACGACCCACCCAATAAAGGGTTCTGAAATATAGGTTCGTCAGGACCAAAAAGTAAGTCATAATAGGCATCTATTCCTGTCCACTTTTGCTGGTTTGGTAAAGCAGGGATCAGCTAGTATGGCGTTTAAGAACCGATTCCTTTCGATAACATTGATACAATTAGAATCAAGCTCACATCCCAGGTAACCAATAAGCAGTTCTAAAGCGTGTTTACGGCAGCTTATGAAGCATTTAAGTCACCTGGCCCAATATACGGCTGCTTTACTACAGTGCTATGATAATGCTTCATTAATGCTATTTTGCATTCGAAATGCTTATTACAGGCAACAAGCATTTGAATAGCATTTAAAATGCAACTTTACAATAGAAAGCATTCTAGATCTTGAAATAATGCTAATATAATGCTTGTTGGAATTTGCTGAAAAACTATAAGAAGCTATTAAATCTAAAAATAAAAGTTTATAACTCCTTGCTCTTCATGACTATAGGTGTGAACATGTCATTGAAAATCCATTTCCTCCACTCACGTTTGGATTTCTTCCCACCGAATCTTGGCGAGAAAGTGATGAGCACGGTGAACGACTCCACCAACAAATAGAACGACTATATCAAGGCTTTTGGGCACGCGCGCGCGCATGTGTGTGTGTGTGTGTGTGTGTGTGTGTGTGTGTGTGTGTGTGTGTGTGAGAGAGAGAGAGGGGGGTGGGCATTTTTCTTTCGAATTTCTGTTTTTACCGCATTTCTGCACTTTTTTAAAAAAACCAGCATTACTTCCTCATTTTTCATCCGGTTTTCACCATTGAGCCCTTATTTTCTTAGTTTTTTGTTTTAAGCAACATATATACTTTATTTTTTGTTGACGCTGTTTTGGTATAAATCATATGTTCAGCACAATATTATTTACAAATCAACAAAAATTAAAACGCTACAAATTATATATACCTATAAATAGCGTCGAAGCTATTACTCTTAGAGTATTGCAATGTTCAGTAGAAGTTTTTTGACGGCTTTTTATATTCTGCATAAAGTTTCACATTAGAAATGATGATCAGCTTACCGAGTTCATGAATGCTGTAAATTTGTGTTAGCTTTCCGTTCGATAAAAAATAGGAACCCCTTTACCAATACGTAGCTTTTTTAAAAGTAATTTTTCATACGTAGTCAATTATTCTCCTTTATAAAAAAGTATAATCCCTTTACAAATCGGATGGAACATTGCTGAGAAATAACATTTTGGAAGAAAAAATTCTCATCCTAGTAATTTACAGGTTATTCCTTAAAAGTTTTGAACCACATGGCTGTGTATCAAAATAGTCAAAGTTCATACTTACAACTAAGATGGATCACATTCAGCAACCTCATCCCCACAGCCTAACAGAAACACCAATATGCCATTATTTTTAATAGCCCATAACTCAACCAATAACTAACCTCTGCGTTTGTTCCCGCACTTGATTACGCTTCAGTGTATGGATTCCTTCTCAAGTGCAGAAAGACGAACTCACACGACGTTCCGCTTTACTACTTAAAGTGAAGAACCCTATCATCGAATCCGGAACGGGTCGGGAAACACTTGTGAACGATTAAAAAAGCACTACATTTCTTGCTCAGATGGCAAGCAGAGTGGCATTAGGGCAATCGACTGGAAAATAACTGGAATCGATCGCAGAAAACCTTAGCAGGGTGAATACATAATTTTCGCTTCCGCAAGGTTCAATCCCCAGTTCAAAATTGTTGCCGAGAATTTAAAGCATGTTCTTCGCCTAGGAGCAGCGAAACAAAAGCGCTCTAGTTCATTTGACTATTCATCCTTGAACTGAATTACCAACAGATCCATCCCGTCATTTTCGCCGTTGCTCCGAAGCTCTGAGCAGAGGATGAAACTTTCAACTTAACTCATAAGCCACTTTCTGATTGTTAAGGCATTGTTATGCAATTTGCGAGAAAGCGAGCAGTGCACATTATGCAATCGAAATAAAACATGAGAATAGTTGTCACCGCTGCAGTTCTCGCTAATCTTTGAATCGTCGTCGTCGTCATCGTCATCGAGGTACTCATCCGTCAAAAGGCGACTCGACGCCTTCAGTTGCCGTCACTCTGCTGATGACGATGAATGGTTAAATGTGGTTGGTGAAAAGAAGGGAATCTTTCGTTTCTAATTAGTTTTGCATAGTGAATGAAGTTTTCTAACTCGCGAAACCTACCCGCGTCGTGTTCTACTTTTCGTTAAGGGGGGCGGTGCGAGTTGCGCTAGATGTTGCGAAAAGTTTTGCACAATGTTTCTTCATGAATAAAATATATTCGTGAATAAATCGTCACAGAATATATTCAACGAATGCTTGGCAAGTAGCGAAAATTGATGCTGAAGAGTTTTATTTTAGTTTCGAAATTTGATACTTCAAAGGATATCGCCTGGATATTTTTAGGAGTTAGAGTATTTTTACTGAGAAGCGAGTCATAACTGAATGATGATTTAATTGCAGGAAAACAAATTATTTGTAATTGATTATCCATTGTTTATCTCATCTGGGCTTGATACTAGCAATGAACATCGCTTCTATCTTTTTGAGCACAAACTTCCAGCGCACAGTAATGCTTGAAAAGGTAATAAAGGTCACCATCCATCGTCGGCTACCGTGCTGCTTGAATATCCGGACACTCACAATTTTAATGTCCCTAAATAATAATTTCGTAGTATAACGATGAATGCTTTTCGCTCTCATCAAGAAAAGTTATTAAACATGCTGATTATAAACAAAATTAGATTACACCGTATCCAATATATTCTCATACACTTTTTCCTTGCATTAGTGTCGTGCAACTACTTAATATGCTTCACGTATGTGTTGGTGTAGTTTTGCACTATGTTTATACAAACGCTTTAAGGCTATGGTGTTTGGAGATGATCACTATGTGTTTCAGCAGGACGGAGCGCCATCGCATACTGCAAATCTCGTTCAGGGCTGGTGCCCAAAAAAATTAACCGACTTTTTGGACAATAATGAATGGCCTCCCAGTTCACCAGATCTGAATCCCTTGGATTATTTCGTATGGTCATACGTGCTGGCGAAGGTAAATGACCACAGGGCGTCTAATATGAACCAATTCAAAACCGCAATCAAACGAATTTGGGACAAAATGCCGATGGAAGTCGTGCGGCCTGTGACGGTTTCGAAAAACGTCTGGAGCTGGTCAAGAAGGTTAAAGGCGGTGTTATTCCAAAACATATGCTGTAGTTGATCAGTATTATATTGCAATATAATGGGTAAAGTTATCAATAAAATCTGGATTTTCGATATAAAATAAATAGAGTTTAATTTTGTATAAGAATATATTGGACACGATGTAGATGTCTTTACCAAAGAGACTTTTAGCAGGTGGCTGGTTCGTCTCCCATATATAAACAACAATTTTGCTTGTCATGTCATAAATCCGAACACTCTAATCGAATTGAAACTATATCTAGACACTTTTGAATGGTTATCCAAATTATTTCAATACTCTTATTTTTATAATCTTTAAAATTTAAAGAACAAACAATAGATTTACTCATTTAATGAAAAAAGTAGCTTATAATGAAAACATATTTAACGAAATATAAATACCTCAAATATTATAGCGCATTGTCAGCAGTAGGTATTTCATTTTATTAAATTTGTAATTCAGATTACCAATTTCGGAAACATTTAATCAAGATTTTGAACTGCTGAGTAAGACGACAAAATATTCAAATGGCCGTTACACGTCAGATATTAACCCAAAGTCTGTTCCAATTGCGAATAAACTAACTATTTGTTTTGAATTTTTCCGTGATTTATAATCGTTAACTGAAAAGTTCAGTTGTAAAAATTTACCGAATATCGGAAGCCTGAATTAGTGTAAAGGTACTATGTACTTACTAGATTTTCATTCCCTATTTAATCTAAATCTAAAACCAATAACTTAACTGAGGGTGACTGTTTTTGGCATGTTACGCAATGATATTAAGACTTAAAACTGACAAATGGACCGTTTTTTCTACGTGATAATATTCCATACAACATTTGTAGTCCCCTACAAAATTTGACGTAAAAAAGCATACTTTAATTGTTATGTTATATATTCTCCGTACGTGGAGTAACAAGTATGATTTAGAAGGAGATGTTCGCTCATCACCATGAGGCACCAAGATTGCACATTAATGTTTTTCCTAGAATGATAGATATGGAGGTTGGAAATTAAACAGATGTTTGAAAAGTTGAGCGAAAGGCATGTGTCCAGTGGAACTCGAATCATGGACGTCATCCTTTGCCTAACATCCCACTGCGGGGTAGGTTGTGGCACGGACAAGTCCGCCACCTCAACAGGCAAAATATGACTTATGGAAAGCGCTCATGTAGCACTGATGGCTTGTGATAGTTATTCAAGCGATATATTGTGTGCACTCTGTTTCGATGCGCACATGGGAGAGGAACTCTCTCCTTTTTTTGGGCTTGTTTTGATTTGCAACGTCTGAGAACACTCAAGTTTTTCTCGTCGTCTCTAACGTAGATATCTCGAAGAGAAACACCGTGAAGCGTTGCGATACTGATCCCCACCAGTATATGCTGTAGTTTGCTGTAAAATTGATCCATTCTGATTGCCAAGAGAATTGGAAAAAGTGGATCTGTGGTGGGGAAATCAACCCGAATTGACATGGTTATATTAACTTTAATTATGACGAATTTCACGCCAGTTCATCCAGTGATGATTCCCCAAAATCAAATGAAACTTTGTATACCTTATTTTTTCAAAATTTATCAAGATTACCATTTCAAAGGGGCTTATGTTTTATGGTCGGTTTATGTTAAATCAACATAATTCAAAAAAGACAAGACTTATAAAAAAGTGAATGATCGGTGACATTTAGAAAATCGTTCGAACTTTTATTAAAAATATGTTACACGCTAAAAAAAATATTTGAAAATTTTGAGTCGATTTTCGAAAAAAACGGCTTTCTTATAATTAAACGATTTTTTTTCTCAATAAAGGCAATAGAATTGTCTAAAAATTCGTCATTCATTGCAAGATAAGCACTTATAAGAAAGAAAAACAGCTTTTCTAACAACAGCTTTTTCATGTCCTATTTTAACGTGTATCGCGCCAACTCGTCTTATAATTTGGTCCTTACAACCTCACAGAAACCAATTTAATTTAATTGTAATGACAATTAGGATTTTTTTAAGGGGTTTTGAACGATTGCAAAATCAAGGTTAACATTTGAAAAGTGCTTATTTACAAGATATTGTTTTTTTTAAGTTAAGTGACAATACAATTCAAACAGGTGGTTGATCCTGTTTACCTAATCTAATCTTATCTCACACTAACGCAGCCAATTCTTGAAAACATCCTGCAAAATGATGGTTTCTTGAATACATCATTTTCTTGTCATCGGCCAGGCCAACTGCGTGTGTGAAAAGGGAGAGAAGAGAGAGAGAGGATTTCAAGAAATAGAGCAATTACAGAAAGATCTTAAATCGCTCTACAACTTTGAATCAAGGAGATGTAGAAAACGTTGACCTCCCGTACAACGCTTCCATGGAGGGTAGGCTGATGCAAATTTCAAAATTTTTGCTCTCCTAAGCAATCGACACCAATTCGGGTCTTGATAGTCCCCAAAAATTTGAACACATTTGGTTTTGATTTGGCTTTGCACACGCTATTCAAAGTTTGTATGGGAATTAGTATGGAGAATCTCAAACTTACATTTTCCAGATCCCTAACATCTTAATAGTATATCCTTAAACCAAATCTAATATAGATTCATATAGTGTAAGTTGCCAACCATCAAAATGCAGAAGATACCTGACATGTAAATTTTATACAAAAATAGTTATTCAACAAATAAAATAATAAGTAATAAAAACATATAATATACATATAATATATATATATATATATATATAGTATATATATATATATATATATATATATATATATATATATATATATATATAAATATATAAAATATATAATATAATATATGAAAATAATATAAAAATTATATAAAATAAAATAAATAACATACATAATATATTTAAAATAATAAGATAACAAAAATAAGAACAAAACATCATACCTAAAGTTTGTATTTTATGTTTTATTGAATAACTATTTTTGTATAAAATTTACATGTCAGGTATCTTTGGCATTTTGATAGTTGAAAACTTACACTATATGAATCTATATTAGATTTGGTTTAAGGATATAATAATAAGATGTTAGGGATCTGGAAATGTAAGTTTGAGATTCCCCATACTAATTCCCATACAAACTTTGAATAGCGTGTGCAAAGCCAAATTAAAACCAAATGTGTTCAAATTTTTTGGGGACTATCAGGACCCAAATTGGCGTCGATTAAGCTTAGGGGAGCAAAAATTTCAAAATTGGCATCAGCCTAATAGAGGGGTAAACAGTTTGATAATTTGTATTTTATCGTTGGTAGCATAGGTGCTAGAAAGATTAGTTTATGCTCCTTTTGCCTTTCGAAAATTCATATAACGCCATGTTTGAATCGCCTTTAAATGGATATGCATCAAGTCTTATCAAATTAGAAATTTCTTATTGGATAAGACTTGTTGCATATCCATTTAAAGACCATTCAAATATGACGTTCGCTATTTTTTCAGATTTATCAGTCCCGCTATATGACAATCTTTTGATACCTTTAACACGTACTGTAACAAATCTTGACCTTCCTTCCTCCCCTCCCCAAAGAACATACGGCACCATAAGGAGTGTATCGAAAAGTAGTTATAAACTTCCAAATAATAAAATAGGCATGAAAACATGGTTAAAATTAACATACTATTTCAGTTTATTATAGCTTAACATGTTTACAAAAGATCCAAACGGAAAAACTAGTCATCATGTTCATTTCTGTAGAATGCCCGTACCTTTGATTTGACACCTGCCATCAAATTCTGCACAGTGACCTTTGTGCACTTCCTGGATGCCGCTGCCCAATTTTTCTTAAAATCGGTCATGTTTTGGGACACTGTACCATCCTTCTTAAATATACGCTTGACTATTGCCCAATAGCGTTCGATCGGTCGCAACTGGGGACGGTTTGGTGGGTTGATGTCTTTTTCTACGAACTTGATGTTATTCTCCGTCAGCCACTGTAGAGTGGATTTGGCGTAATCGTGCCGATGCCAAATCTGGCCAGAAGAGAGGAGGGACTGGTGCTTTCTATACAATGGTAGCAACCTGTTCTTCAAACATTCACTTTTGATAAATCTCAGCATTTATAGTTCCTTTTGTATAGAAAATTGAAGAACGCAAGCCACATGTGCAAATAGCTTGCCAAATGAGCACCTTCTGACCGAATTTCTCCATCGCAACAGTCGTATCTGCGGTTGGCACACGTTCCCCAACAGATTTAGTATAAAACTGCGGCTCCCGGTAGCGTTCTTGAATCTTCTTTAACGTATGTTTCGTCATCCATCAAAATGCACTGGTCGACATTGTCCAAAATGCAGCTGTACAGCTTTCGAGCCCTGGTTTTGGCACGAGACTTTTGTTCCGGAGTTTGTTTGGGCACTTTCTGCTTTTGTACGTCTTCAAGTCATTCCTGCGCTTGATTCGTTGAATCATTCCGATGCTGGTCGTGAACTTCTTGGCTAGATCGCGAGTAGAGGCAGATTTGTTCCGTTGAATATAATCCACAACTTTTGGTCCAAATCGGGGTTGCTGGAGCCGGGTTTCCGGCCACTTCTTGGTAAATCCTTGAAGGAGCACTCCTTACCAAACTTTTCGATGATGCGTTTTACACTTGCCGGGTGAACATTTACTCTTTTCGCAATCTGGTTGTAAGTAACACCCTTTTCGGTGCACCAAGTGTGCAGAATTTTCTTTTTAGTCTCAAATTCAATTCGCGACATTTTGAATACAACTTTATCAACGGAAATGAATGAACCGAATAATCATTTTTGACATGTAAACAAAGCAAATGGCGCTTACACGCTAAAAATATATACAGTAGTTTATGCGTAATAACGCATCGAATGTTTATAACTACTTTTCGATACACTCCTTATTTGAATCGCCCCTATAAAAAAAATATTCGAACAACCACTTATGAATTGATGATGTTGTTTTTGAGAAGGAAATAATTTCTCATCACCATGAGGCTCTAGGAGTAGACAGCATTTTTTTGCTAGAACAAAGTTGTGAAGAGAAAGTATTGATAGTTCCGTTAGCTCACGGCAGGATGTGAAAATTGAATAGAAGTAGTTTGAAATTGAGCGGAGGGCATTGTGAGGTAGTATTCCGAAACAGGAAACACAGACTTTTTGCCAAGCATCCCCATGCGGGGTAGGTCAAGGCATGATTGAATGCACCACCTTGACTGGCAAAAGTCTATGCACTTGATCGTGCTCATATACTACCAGGGTGCTGCCAACCACGAAGACAAGGTGGCGTGAAATTCGTCAGAAATTCATTCCACATAAATTCATTGTCTCTTCGTTTTATCTTTAGATTGATTAATCTTCTTGAGTAAAGATAGCTTTTTCATCATCTCTTCCATCTTAACTCTGTGTTTCAATTGTCTCTTTTCAGTTTTTCTAAATTTCTCCTGTTCCTTTTGTATTTCTTTTGAATGTCTTTCTTCGATTCTCTTTCTCTTCAAGTATTCTTGCTGCTGCTTCTCGTTTGCTTCGGCTTAAAAAAATTCTATCCATTCATCGCTTGTAGTCATAGCTGAAAATACCCGCCGCTTACGACTTCTATTAGCTTTCGTATGAGGTAAATGATCTGATTCTGTACTATTTGAATGTACGGTGTCAGACTGCTGAAGTTGTGAAAACGACTAGCAAATGCCTTCAAAAGGGTGCAACTTTCAAAGCTAAGGTGTGGCCCATTTAGTATCGGCACAGAGAACAGACTTCCTGGCTCGAACATTTTTCCCCAATTTACTGTGTAAATATTTAAAAGCAAACCGTTGGATAAACAACGCTGCCCAGTCTAGGTTTCACCAAACTAAAATTGACAGACTATCAAATCTCGAGGCGGCCAAGTACAGGCGCCATCATCATACGATTCACCAAAACTAACGGAAACGTGCTGTAATTTTAAAATGGCAGTTACAAAAATTTACACACGGAGGGCACTCCTGTTTGGATGTCTGTTCTCTGTGGTATTGGAACAAACATTTTCGATTCTTACAGCGACCCTAGTGGTCGGATTTGTAAACTATGACATCTTATGTGTTCCCAAACAATAACAACATCAGAAGTTTTTTTTTTCGTGATGCTGTTTGAACAAGTTTCAGATAAATACAAAATGGAAGAAGAAATTTGGAAAACTCTTCGTGGTCTGGGCCAAAACTTGTTAAAGAATTAGATTTTCCCCCGAAAGACCGCATGACGTATTTTGAAAAAATACAGAGAAGCTTTGTTGATGGATCGCAAGCCTCAAATCAAGCGTCGGGTGGGTACTGTCAACCGTCAACTGCGAAACAAAGTCATCAGGAACATTTAGGCAAACCCCAACATCTCAGACCGCCATTTGGCCAAAAAATTACGCGCCGCACTCAGTATCGTCCAACAAATTCATCTCCGGAGTGGCTTCAAGTCATACTGTGCCTGTAGACAACCAAATAGGGATCAAAAGCACAATAATGTGGCCAGACCCAGTGCCAGAAAACTGTATGATCAGGTGTTGACAAAATCCAATGGCTGTCTCCTCATGGATGATGAAACGTATGTAAAGGACGATTTCAAAAAGCTAAATTCAAGTTTGTGTTTGCAGATGAATTTGAACGTAAATACATGATTTGGAAAGGCATCTGTACCTGCGGTAGGAAGACCAAGGTTTTCGCCACTGATAAGACCTAATAAAACAGTGCTCAGTTTATACCGAAAAAACTCAACCCACCAAATTTTCCCCAGGTCAGACCGATAGAGAGATTTTGGGCTATTATGAAGAGGAAGCTGAAGGTGAATGGCAGTGTCGTCAAAAGCATCAATGAATTGAGAACCAAGTGGAATTAGATCGCCAAAACGATGGATGAGAATAATGTGCGCCGGTTGATGAAACGTATTCCGAGAAAAGTCCTCAAATTTCTTCGAAATCAAGATGATTTTTTTGTATTTTCCCTCTAAATTTCACATAAAGTCGAACATTGAGGTTAAAACAGAATACTATTTTGTTAATGTACATCTGAAATATGCGCCATAGTCTATATTTCAATTCTAACTGGACCATACCTTATTACCTTTCTTATGAGGTAAATGATCTGATTCTGTACTGGTTGAATGTACATTGTCAGCTTGTTAAAGTTGTGACAACGACTCGGACGTGCTTTCAGAAAGAGTGCAGCTTGCAAAGCTATTCGATTTTTGTTGCTCTGTGAATAAAAGAAAATGGAAACGTTATTGTAATTTAACGTTTAAACTGCTCCTCACACGGCACGATGTTCTCGGATCAGCATCAGTCCTGTTGTCGATGTTTAGTTCCATCTCTTCGGCATCAAATATTGCGTTATTCTCTTCTGTAAAAATGGAGAACATATAGGATGATTCGATCAAAATTTGGTCGGCTCAAACTTGTCGCATTTCCTTTCATCGTGCATTAAAAATTTTTGCACACCCCTCATTTTGAAGATGTGTGCGTGAAGCATCATTCCTCTATTTTGATTTTGAGATAAGCACTTCAGTTATCAAAATCTCGTCGAAGGAAGAAAACCAATACATTTTATACGGCCACAGGAGCACATTAAACTGTCAAAGTTCGTGAAGAAATATCTGGTGTGGCAGGCCATCTGTACTTGTGGCTTGAAGCGCAGCGTTTACATTGCGAACGGAACCATCAACCAGGAAATTTATCTGACCGAGTGCCTACAAAAACGTCTACATTACGGAAAAAGGCCATGGAGTGGTATGCTGCCAACAACGTGCAAGTAAAACCCGAGGACAAGAGCCCTCCCAACACACCAGCGCTTCGCCCAAGCGAACAATATTGGGCCATCATTAAGCGAAACCTTAAGAAGACTCAAAAAGCTGTTTTGAGCGACAGTTCAAGGCAATCTGGCGTTCTGTGGCGAATAAAGTGGACAAGGAGACTGTTCAAAATCTTATGAAAGGTGTTTAACGATAGACCCGGCAATTCGCATTCGGTAAAAAGGAATCTTAGCTGAATGTTTCTCCTGTATTCTGTTTTAACAGAACTTGAAAAAGAAGTAGAGTATGACTTGTTAATAAAAACTTTGATCGACTTACACACACTACTGTTTGACACAATTTTGATCGAAACACCCCTTAATAAGTTTAAAACTTTAAGGGAAGAATAAATATTATGTGTACCTGAATTTTTTTTCCAAGACTATTGCAATCCATCAGTGAATTATTGGGAAGATCATCCAATGTGTTTTCTAACCCCGAAGAATCAATGTTTAGATTTTTTGGAGGTCCCTCAACTTCGTCCATTAGATTTTCCAGAGTATGAATAGATTTGTGTGTACCAACTCTCCTGACCACAATAGTTTGTTTCGATGCTCTTCAAACGAAACTTTTTGTGAAACAGAAAGTTTTTTGGTCAACATCTGGAGAAATTTAGTTGCGCACTCGGAGGAAGGTGGATTGGATGGTGATTTATCCATAACTCCGATCTTCGCTGGATATTCACCATCAATGCCGAGGGTACAGATTGTGGAATTGGGGGGCTTTTGTAGTCAATTGGGTTTGGGATTAGACCACATTTTCGGAATCCATTAATAAACGCATCTGTTTTACCGATCATAATAACAAGGGTTCATATCGCCTTAGTGTTCCAATAGCCACATTTTTAACTGCTAACAGCTTTGACAGGGGCAAAAAGGCAACATCCAACGGCTGAGGACTGTACCTTTATCAGGCAAAAATTAATTGTCTCGAATTTGGCGTGACAAGAATGTCCATCTACATAAAGAATAACGGGAAATTCTAACTTTCTTCCGACGGCTCATGGATAAATTACTTTGACGATAAAATCATAAAATGTATTTGCCTGCCAATTTCCCAACCTTTGGGAACACTTCTTACAACGCTTGATGGAATCCGTGATTTGTAGCGAAACAGAACTCACGGTGAAGGCAATTCACCCGTGAAATTAGAACTGTGTAGTTTCCTTTTTCGGAGTTTGAAGAGAGCGATTGAATATTTTTCAAGGCTTTTGCGGCGATCACCTTCTGCTTCTTAGGGATGAGAAAAAACGAGGACTCATCCATATTGAAGACTCGTTCTAGATGCTCCAGCACTTCAAGGGCTTTTTTAGATTCCAGATATTGTGTAACCGTATGGAACCAGTTTTGAACATCAACTTCGGTAACAACCCGTGGTAATTGTAATTGTAATTGTTCAGTGTATAGTCCGTGCTTTCCTGCCAAGATTGCATATCCGGGGACTCTCCCCCAGGTCTATACACCTTTAGTCCTTCCCGTTGCACTCGTCAGCTCGTGCGATACTCTAAACTCATATGGGTGGTCGTATCCGGGTCCTCCGTATGGTAGACACAAGTGTCCGTCGAGTTTTTGTTACATTAATTCGTTTTTTATGCCTGAATGAAGTACTAATGCTTAAACAGTTATAAGGAAACCCGTTTGAAAACAACTAATTAGTAGTAGTTGATATTCCTACCTCTTGAAAATAATTCTAGCTTTTGTGAGTAGGACCAATTTCCATATTTGTACATTTTAGATTTTGGATAATTAGTAACATTACCTTAACATTTTAACAAACAAATGACATCGTGGAAGGTGCCCTGTATTGGCAAACAAATTCGGTGTACAGCCTTTCCCTTCTACATAAACACCCACCACATCATCACATCCAAATACTTTTAAAAGGTCGGTATCGGGCTACTTACAGCACTGCGGTTTCTTCAAATGATACTCCTAAAAGATTGAATTAGTATGTAGTGAGCTTCCATTTTAAAGTGTGTTATAAGGGTCAGCCAGTCAGGTTGTCCCATGTCAATTGAGTTCATTTTACAGCCTTTGGTAGATGAAATTTACCTTAGTGATGCCCTGCACAGCTCCGTTTGAACATACAAACTATCTTCCTTCTCATAACGTATGGTTTACGGCTTCCATGGTATTTCCTATAGATTGACTTGGGTAGCATTCCACTCTTGAAACCCGGAAAGAACACTCGTTGCCTGGCAATGACACCTATGCCGCGTGCAGAGCTTGAGTTCCATCACTTACTTGAATTTCACAACCACTCGCGGCCATGATGGTTGAAACCCGCATGCAAATCATCTCATGGAAAGTTTTATTCTATTGCTTCAAATTTTTTTACCCAAGCGAGCCCTCATCGTCCTATTTCTAGTATACCTGCCTGTCATCGTCCATCTTGAGTAAACTTTTCAGTGATTATGTGCTTCACCTCGAACGGTCAGATATTTACCTCGATCAAAACATTCTCCCTTTTCGAAGATGTTGCAATTACATTGACTTATTATACCATTACCAAACTAGTTATTTTGGTAATTTAATCTATCAAACAAATGGATAAACAACAACACAAGTTGCCATGAAAATGAAAAGTGTACTTTAAGTCGTTTCCCTAAAATTGAAAGTAAGAAGTCTAAGAATGAATTGTTGCCAGTATCACACCTGATGTTAGTGCCTTTATGTAAACGTTCTACGACGTGGCAGAAAAAAAATGACTGGAATATGTGATATGGTCAAATGCTTGGTCTCACATGCGTGATAAGCCCTCTCACCGTCGACGAGGTGGAAAATTGACCCACGAGAGGGAACTTCGGTAACAACCCGTGGTTTCGACAAATTGTTTGCCATGCATTTAGATAAGTCTGGGTGTCGTTGTAGAATCAGCTGACCCATCAAGGGCCAGGAAGACCATTTGCAAACACTACTGACCTACAAAGAAATTTTAAGGCGTCCCCATCCTGCAGCATCAATATATCACGTAATCGTATACTCTTCATCATTTGGAAGCACAGTCTGAATACCCTTCCAATTACCTGCGAATTTCGATTTCAGCTTGTCTTCTAGCGTATTTTTTGGGATTCCAAATTTTTTGGCAATTCCACGGATCGACCGACAGTTCGCCTTACACCACGGTCACTGCTCTGTTTAACGTTTTTTTGCGCATTTTCTATAAAATTTATAAATACCTTATTTGTGACAATGGCTTTAACTCACTCTCTATTGAGCATCTGGATTAAAAAAAACAGCTGGAAATTTTGGTTGAAGATCAGTGTAATTATTCATTAAAACCCAATCTACACTAACTTATTAATTACTGACAATACTTAATTTAACTAAAACCCAACAAACATCTATGCTAAATCACTGTTTGTTCAAACAGCTTTGGAGAAGTTGTTCATCATTTTCTTCTAGAAAGCTGAATAAGTTCTCCAAAGTTGTTTAAACAAGCGGTTATTCGACATTGATGTTTGTTACAAAGTTATAGCAAACGGATCGTTTTATGATCAAAAGCACAAAAAAACGGTAGCACTAAAAAGCACTATTTTGAATAGGTAATCCGCTAACACTCGCAGGATAAAGACACTATTTTACAGTATTGATGTAATGACCTACTACGAAGATTAATATTTTAAAACGATCTATGATATATTGGAAAAGATCCTGTTTGAAATTGCATCTCAAAAAATTGCATAAATTACCATCTAATTTAGATAAGTTGGTGAAGGTGTCCGCATTCTGACCCATCACGGTACTGACAAAACAACACAAGCCTACTTTGCAGCAAACCGGAAGCGAATTGTCCGCCTTCACAAACCGTAACTACAAACACAGCCATCGACAAGGGATGACATCTTTCCGAAGTAGGTTGGTACGCAAGCAACAATACCGGCAATGCGTAGCAAAATATGTTTCAATAAGCATAATATGTGCGTAACTGGACCGTCACACGAGTATCCTGGACTACGTACGACGTGAAAGCAGTGCGTTCTTTGGGTTCTTCTGCCCTCCCACTCACTCCCACGCACGAGAGAAACGTGCGAACCTCGATGGTGCTGGCGATGGTGGTGGAGGATGTTGTTGTTTTCGCAAAATGATAATAACCAATCTCGGACTCTTGGGTTCGTCGTCGTCAGACCGATTCCCGGGCGGTGGTGAATAACAATAACCGTTCTGTTTTATTATGAGTTTCCCACATTACGCCCCTGAAACCCTCCCCTGGTGGTGCACGCACAAACGAACGCAGTAGAGCTTACAACAACAGGCTTCGATCGATGTGGTAACGGGAGAGGACGACCAGAATGGTGATATTTTCCGAACGTGTTCAGGAAACGGCAAAGTCATGACTGGTATACCTCAAGGCGGTCACAATAAAGGAGGACAATATGCCTCTGGGTGATGTTGGTGTAAGAGGTTGAATTATTCGACCAACCAATGGGTCGATCCTCGATTGTTATTGTTTAGGAGGGATACGGTTGTTGCCCGCGCAGTGCTTTGTAATTGATGAGTCATCCGTGATAATGACATAGAATTGCAATTAGGTCAGCGAGTTAAAAACAACACAACAACCATCGTTCGCTTACCGCTCAATCAACTACTGACATTACATATTTTTTCTCAATTTACGACAAATTAAAAATGTCAGAAACAATGAAGTTCACTTGAAACTTTCGTTCCACATTCCCCACCGGAGGATATACATGATGTATGTAGTTAAAACTTTACTTCGGAAATCGCAAGCCTTCGCTGGAACCTTTGTGACTCAACTGGCAGCGCGCAATTCTCAACCCATAAGAGGAACAAGTGCAGTTTTACTCAGAAGAAGTGAGAATTATACGTGACAGTGGATGTGAGTGACACAACTACAACCCACCGACACGACGCTGGGCGGAAACGTATCCGATAGCTACGGCAGAAAACTTTGCCGGAGAATTAAAAATTTAGTACGTGCCTTCATCAAATTGTCATGAAACCAATTACATGTAGTGCTCGAGTCGAGATGCGTTAATAATCGCTCAAATTTTGCTGGATAAATATAGAGTTTCACATTCATGACGTATTTGATGTAGGTACGATTGTGTTCTACAGAAGTCACAACCATCGAACACGCCTGTTAGGGACTTTTCATTAAGGTAAGTGTACACACCGTTTCTCAGATAGAAAATGTTTATCTATCGAACAAATTCATAAGTTTGCTTCATATAATAAAAATCAGCATACAAACTGACATGACATTCACGTGAGTTCGAATACTTACTTCTACATTTTCGAAGAGCGCGTGACTTTTCACCGCTTGATACCTCTCATTAGATCCAACAACCTTCTCCGTAACTTTCGTTGCATTCTAATTATCTCGAAGCAGTACAACAGAGCTTGCCTCACTTCCATCTTTTTAAGATGCCGCTAATTATTGCCCAGTATCTTTCGAAAGAACGCAGTTCAGGGCAGTTATGGGGGATTTTGGCATGTTTTGACAAAACCGACTTTTTCTTTCTTGAGAACTTTAACCTTCTTTAGGTGATCGGTGTCAATATGACCCGAAATGGTTTTTAAAAATTTTTTATAAAATCGTGCTTAAATGGTTCATCAAGACTTTTGTATTTTCATTACGTTTTCTAAATCAAAAAAAAGTTACGTTTCTGCATCGAGCCCCTAATTTTTTTCTTTTCTGAAGGGCTGTGAAAGAAAGTTACGAATAAGGTTTATTCAGGCCATACTGACTCGGATTTGAAGTTCTGTGCACTAAAATTGCTTATTAGGGTTCCAACTCTCAGTTTTCTGGTGAGTACTGCCCTCTTCAACCCGATTGGCCATAAGGAATCTGAGCCGGAAGGGTATGTTTTGCCACGATCCATAGGCGGCGACAGATACAAATTTTCATCGGAACATGCTTCTCCGACGGCATCAAACTTCATGGATTATTCATTATAAGTCTACTATCAAGCCTTCGAATGGTACCAATGACCGAATTAGCCCAGGAACTGAATGCCCCGGAGGAACCCTTCAGGAGGAGACAAATGTGGATTTTCGCCAATACATGCCTTTCGACGGCTCAAACTTCATGATTATTCATGGATAGCCTACTCCTAGCCTAGAAATGGCCCAATGACTATGTTGGCCATTTGGAGACAATCCGAATACCCCGGGGAACCATTAAGGAAGGAAAAATTTTTTTTTTTGCCTAAATATGCTTTTTGACGGCTCAAACCTTTTGATTTGTGTTGAGTAGTCTATGTCTAGCATTGGAATGGATCAATGACCATATTTGACATTCTGAAACAACCCGAATGCCTCGGAAGAACCCGTAGGCGGGACAAAAACGGATTTTCGTCGAAACCTGCCTTTCGACGGCTAAACTTCATGATTTCTTATAAGTAGCGTGTTTCTAGCCTTGAAATTGTCAAAGGCAATATTGGCCATTTTGAGATATTCTGGATGCCCCGGAAGAACCGTTCAGGATGGAACAAATGAGCATGAGCATGAGCATGATTGACCGCCCACGGATGCAATTCCATTATTGCCAGATCAGCTGTATTTGCACAAAGAACCAACAGATGATGTTTGGGACTAACATACATCTTCAATGTGTAAAAACGGGTGACCCATTATAAAGCAATACCGGCGCTGGCCGTGTTCGAATGCTGGTCAAGTAGGAAATGGGAGGGAACGTGTTGACATGATACTCGCTTTTTAGGAAGCCGAGAAATCCTCTGCACTTCCACGAGAAATCACTGGGATGTTGGATAGTTGGGGATAGGTTAGCAGCCGGGTTCGTTTTGGTTAACGATACGCTGAAAATATGTAGCACTTTTCGCCAAAAGCAATGGGCCGCTCCAATGTTACTGAAAAGAGACAAGCATAACTAAAAACAAAACAAAACAAAATAGACAAAATAAAATAAAACAGGATATAAGATATTGTCTTCAAAATATGGTAGAAATAAATTATTTGTTGCTTTGCAAACCAGCTCTCCTCGATATCCTAGATGGCCAAGTCCTGCTGGACCGCAGCTGCTGCCGTCGGCACTCGTCCACATCAACCCGGCCGTCGCCGACGTGTCGGAAACCTTCCGGTAGCAACATGATATCTGTGTCTAAAACACTCTTCTTGCACTGATTAATTATTTACAAACTAATCCTGAACACCGAATCAAAATTCACTTTGGCACGGTTGTGGTATTTTCTTCTAAAATCTAGTTCTAGATACTGGCACTTGGTTGCAGGAAATATCTTCCCCCACAATACCCGCGAACGATGACACATTGGACTCGCTTTTAGGAAGAATCACCAACTCACAACAGCGCAATTGAATGTATGCAGTTTTTTGTTCTAATGAATCGCGAGCACGGCGCGTATTCCGCGACAGGCAACACTCTTCTAAAGGGCGATACGGTCAAAATTTGGTCAATATCAACTTGACGTATTTCTTTCAATTTTGCATTTAAAAACCTGAACACCCTCATTTTGAAGGTGTGTGTGTGTAGAATGTTGCTCCTATTTTGATTTTGGAATTCACCTTCAGTTGTCAAATGCCGTCCAAGCAAGAAGAGCAGCGTATCAAAATTTTGCTCGCGCATCGCGAAAATCCGAGCTACTCGCACGCAAAGTTGGCAAAATCGCTAAAAGATGCCAAATCAACCGTTACAAATGTAATTAAAGCGTGTTTGGGGAACGTTTGTCGACAGCCAGGAAGTCTGGATCGGGGGAAATCGAAAACCGGAAGCCGCTGAGACGACAAAGAGAGTTGCCGGTAGTTTCAAGCGAAACCCTAACCTATCTCTCCGAGATGCCGCAAATAAGCTGGGTGTATCGTCTACAACCGTGCATCGAGTCAAAAACGAGCCGGACTATCGACTTACAAGAAGATAGTGACTCCAAATCGCGATGATGAAAGCAACATACGACGGCCAAAGCGCGATCCCGGAGGCTGTAACGACACGCAGATGCTGACGAAGTTTGACTGCGTGGTAATGGACGACCGAAACCTACGTCAAAGCCGACTCGCTGGGCAGCTTCCGGGACAGGATTTTTTATAACGGCAAAAGGAAGGGGAACGGTAGCAGATATTTATTTTCAAGCACACGAAACTGTCAAAGTTTGCAAAGAAATATCTGGTTTGGCAAGCCATCTGTACCTGTGGCTTGAAAAGCAGCATTTTTCATAGCTTCCGGGACTGTCAACCAAGAAATTTACGTGAAAGAGTGTTTGAATAAACGTCTGCTGCCTTTCCTGAAGAACCTGACGGTTGTTCCGTACTGTTTTGGCGGGTTGGCATCTTGCCAGCACCGCCGCAGCGTGCAAAAAAGTGCCATGGAGCGGTACGCCCGCCAACAACGCGCAGGGCAGGTTCCCATATGGACAAGAACCCTCTGAATCAATGCTTAGAGCTCCGCCGCAATTGAGGAATAATGCCTGGGCTATTGTCAAGCGGATACCTAAATAGCAGACTGCAAACGACAAACTGCCAGACGAGCAACAGTTCATAGGCAAACCGGCTTTCTGACGGCGAAGCAGGTGGAGCATTGGTGTGCCGCAACAAAATCTGATGGCGGGGTCAAGCGTAGGCCCGGCAATTCCAGCGTGGATCAGCGGACAGCTCACTCGAATATCTTCCGAATTTTATACCAATCGAACTTGAGTGAGAATTTAACTTGATTTTTTAAATAAACGATTTCACCGATCTGTCACACGCGTTTTCCCTTGACCAAATTTTGACCGTATCACCCTTTAACTTCAGCTCACCGGAACTAATTGCACACGCACACTAGTAATTCGCGACGCGCGACGAGGTGCTACTCAGTAGATGTATAATAGATATGCAGAACAAAAATTAAAGACAAGTGGAAGATTGAAGATAGGAAAGCATAAGTTGGAAATTAGAAACTGCTGAACGTTGGCTTGGGGATCTGTGTTAGTAATGATAATGTTAGTGCAGAATCTTAGTGGACCCTCCCGGTTTCTTTAATAGAGTTGGTGTTAATTGTTACCACTCTGTCCGAGGCTAATTTTATTATTGTTAAGTCAACATTTTAAGTAAGAACAAGAACCAGTTAAATATTAAGCATTACATTATCTAAAGTCAACATATTTAACATAAGAGAAACAGCTACAACTTATATGCAAGTGACTATTAACTAGGTAAGTATAATAACAAACACTCAATAATTCATAAAACTAAAGATAACGATCAACCGTTTAGGATGGAACAAATACTGCACACAAAAAAATAATGAATTTCAACAGGTGCTTAACATTTACCCATGGTAAATTTCAAGCCTTAGGAGGCGTAAACAACAAAATTGCTTGCAATCTTTCATCCGCCATACAACAATGTTTTCAATATTTCATACAATAGGCTAGATTCAGGCGTTATGTGGCTTAACTTTACATGCAATATTCCAATAATTTCTGCTAAATCTAGCACTCCCTTTATGTGCATTAGATAAGGTAGAAAATTCAATGTTTTTTTTATCTGCGTGTTTTTTCCGAAACACGCTCTTCGGCGTTTCAAACTTCATGATTTTTGTTAAGTAGTCTACTTCTTGCCTTAAGATGGATGAATGACCATAAAGTTATGTCTATTTAGAATCCGGAATAATAAAATCATCTGTATCTCGGTAACGAATTGACGTACAAGTAAGTTTAATACATCAAAACAATGATAATTCACGGAGAAAATATCAATACAAATCATTTCTCTTCGTTCCTATTGAAAATTCGCACTTTCTTCTTTATTCCTTCCATCAAACGCTGCACACCTCCGGAGTCAACTTCCTTGGCACATTTGTTCCACATTTTGGTCATCTAAATCGAGCCGTTTTTCCACTTTTCTTAAGCTTCCGCTTCATTATTGCACAAAATCTCTTGATGGGCCGGAACTGCAGGCAGTAGGGTGGATTAATGTTGCGTGACTTCAGTTTTATGGTGTGCTAGCTCCAGTATCATGGAACTCATCCATCTCTCCACAATGCCAATGGAGTGCGAGGACGTTAGCTCCACCTCTTCGATGGATTTACCACATATCTCTAGGGTGATGTCGACCGTGAACCTGACAATCTTCGTTTAGGAACTCAAGCCGTTGTACCTCATCGTATATCGTGTTCCATCGAACCAGACCCAGGATCGAACCTTGTGGGACGCCTGCGGTGATCTGAACGCGTTCCTACCTCTGTGTTGTATTGTTGTCCCAGGGAACCTGTAGGTGTTGAAACGAGTCGACGATAGCCACCCAACTGGCGCTATTGAACGCATTTCTCACGTGGGTGACCAATGCACAGTAGCATACTCCTCGCTTCCTGCGCTGGATTGCCATTTCAGTCGTCTTGGTGACGGACAGAATGGCATCCAGCGTCGACTTAACTTTACGGAAGCCAAACTGGTTATTAGACAGACCGCCTATACCCTCCGTGTATTTTATCAGTCTGTTGAAGATTACCCTCTCAAGCACCTTACCCGCTGTATCCAACAGACATATAGGTCTATATGCCGATGGATCTCCTGGTGGCTTCCCTGTCTTTGGTAGCAAAACTACTGCCCTGGGATGCATAGTTGACGTAACCACCATCGGTATGATTGTTGAGAAAACGCGTTTTTCCTGGTTTAAGCTGAAATGCAATGTATACCAACAATTATGGACAAATGTTCTATACATTTGATGAAGTTTTACTAATAAAAGTGGACCAACAAGATAATTAGAATAGTTTAATTTTTTTATCATCTTTAAAACGCATACGCCAACTTATCCAAATAAACAGGCATATTTATGAACGTTTATTCTCATTGTTTGGCGTAAGAACCAGGCTGCTATGTTCTGAATAATATTCAGAATTCGTACATTAGGCTCTCGCCGATTGGTTTCACGAATACCCACAAAAAGTTTCAACCAGCAAAGCTCCCATTTGATTTTGCCAATATCTACCATTGGACTTATCAGTCTATTGGACTTATCAGTCGAACATTTGACTTTTTGAAAGAGCGTCAGATGGAAAAAAGCAATAATATTGTAGTTACAGTTTCTACTGTAAGGTGTTGAGAGACCTCAACAAAAAAATTATCCAACTGAGACATGAAGAGTGCGAACGTTGTCAAGCCCAGCGTTTTCACGAAGAGCAGACAGGCGCTCTGCTAAAGCTGATGAGTAATGATCAAGGAGTATCAACAACGAACGAAGGTCAATGCAGAGTTGTGTTTTGAGTTGGAAGGATCACGTATCACGAGCGATTGCTGGGCGAGATGAATATGATAGCGATCGGTCAAATGCGAAAATCAACAAGTCGGTTTTCTCTGTTGATCTTCAAAAAGTCTTTGTGAATTACTTATATCTCATTTTATGACTATAAGTGGTCTAGCTTCCAAGAATAGAATCATTCAAAGAAGTTATTTTTTTGCAAAAGAATCGTTGCATTCAACGAAACATTTGCTCCCCATGGAAGCTTTCTAAATAGATGTAATTGTAGGACGGAAAGCTTATCACATTGCCAGCGTTTTTTTAAATTTCTCTTCTCTTGACTCAAACGCCGTCGTTACTTTGTGGCTGAACTGGTCAAATAAATTTGAAGTACCTTGAGCCTGGGCATACTTATATGTCAGCGGATTCATTTCATGCATCGGTTGAGCGAACGATGAGAAACGTTCTTCGATATGAAGTTCACAATTTACCAGATTTTGTCAACTGTGTGAGAAACTCAGGGGAAGGCATTAAGCCACTGGTTTCTTTGAATGTTCTTTCAAATTAAAGCAGTATGAGGGATACAGTATCCCCACCGATCGTAAGGTACCGGCCAGGTTTTTTCCAGAGATCGATAGATGGCAAGTATGTATGTTATGGTGCATTCAACTTCGCTTACAACCACCCGTGATGTGTACGTACAGCTATGCATAACTATGGGTCAACATATATGTGGAGAGACGTCATTCATGCGACCAAATGGTGCTTACGAATCCCAGGGCAGGTCTAGGGTCTGAATTTTCAAGGCGTCCGGAAAGACACTTTTGCATCACCACCGTGAA
This sequence comes from Aedes japonicus, assembly GCA_034211315.2. NCBI lineage: Eukaryota > Metazoa > Arthropoda > Insecta > Diptera > Culicidae > Aedes > Aedes japonicus. Next base: position 11,493 of record JASCZW010003159.1, on the reverse strand, counting down.
CATTTCAAAAATCAGCAAGATAGCCTTCTTGATGGCCAGGTTCGGAATATCAGCGGATCCCGGCGCTTTGTTCACCTTCAGCGACTTTGCTATCACAATGAGTTCTTCGTTCGTCACCGTCACCTCGTCGCCGACCCCCGTTGTGCCATTGTCAATGCCCCCGTGGTCACGGGTGTTCAGCTGAGCCGCCCACCTTTCCATCTCTATGACAGCGTTAAGGTCTGGGATACTGGAACGCTGGTCATGGGACAAATCTAAGGCGGTGGAGAGCCATAGACTCGGGTCTTGGTTTGGAAAGAGTCACCCAACGGAGCTGCAGCAGCTCTGATGATTGCTCGGTTGGAGCCACTGTCCCTTTGATTTTGGCCATTACTACCCGATAGGCGTCACCTCACGGATTTGCATTGGCCTTCTGACACAGGCCCTGAAAGCAGGCTCGCTTGCTGGCCTTTATCTTCCTCTTTAGTGCGCATTCGCGGTGACTAGCGCCCCTCTATGCTCGATTCTATCGGCGTCTGACCGCGCTCTTTGCACCCTCCGTCTAGCGCGGAGGCATGTTCTTCGGAGGTCGGTGATCTTCCATTCGCACGGCATGGTCGCACGCACACTCGTGTAAGTATTATAACGAGGCATTCGCCGCAAGATTCCTGGGTTTCACGTAAGTTTCGTTCCCTCTCATGCGCCTCTTAAGAAGCCTCTACATCAAAGTACGACGTCCTCCATCTGCGGGAGAATGGAGTGGATGCTCCTTCTTCCGCACGCTGCTTTGTATTGAGCACGATACAGTAACGAATCACCATGTGGTCGCTGTGGGTTTACATCATCCACCCTCCAATTGCTAAGCAGCCCAGGACTGCTGAAGTTACATCGATAACCGATTCCGCTCCGTTTCAGTGGTAGGTACTCTTTACACCAACGTTGGTTAGGTCCATATTGAGCCTAGCCAAGGCCTACGGAAGAATCTCCCACTTGAGCGCCCGAGCGTTGATGTCCCCCGCTATTACCAACGGATTTAGGCCAGTCAGTTGTCATACAATCGAGCATGTTAGAAAACTGTTCAATCGACCATCTTGGCGGTGCGTAGCAGCTGCAGAAGAACACTCCATTCACTTTTACAACCGCGAAGCCTTCATTTGTGGTAGACACAACCTCCTGGACCAGGTACTTGCCCTTCGTCCATAATGCCACCATATTGGACCTGTCCGCAACCCAGTTGTCGTTTCTGGCTGGCGGTATCCGATGCCAACAAGTGAACTGTCTGACACAGCAGCTGCTGGGCGGCCTCACAATGGTTTAGGTTTAGTTGAGTCACCTGCATTACAATTGGCTCGTTGGAATACCCTTAGCGGCCGGGCACTTGGTTCCTCCATGACGTGCTTATCGTTCGGTTTCCCGGCACACATCAAGCATTTGGGGGGACCGTTGCAGCTCCGCGCCTTGTGGCTTGTGTTCCTTCTGCACATGTTGCTCCTATCTGGGTCTTTGCACTCCCAGGACATGTGCCCGCTCTCTAGGCAACTGAAGCATGCCTTTGGCGGCTGGTGTAGGGTAAGTGGGCATATAGACCATCCCATCTTCACCTTCGCCACTATCCTCATGGTTGCCACCTGGGTCCCGGGTGGACCCTTCCGCAGATGTATGTCTGCGGCGGCAACCTCGACTATGCACTGTTCTTTCAGTGCAGTGGAGATCTCGTCTACCTCGGTTATTTTATCCAGCTTTTAACACTGGATCGTCACCTGTCAGACGAGGGCAACACCCTCGCCTAAGGCCTGCCTTGCCAGGTCTACGCCGGGCCCTTCAGCTTTGTTATCTCTTTTAGCTCCATGAGCATCTTGCCAGTTTAGCGTTCCAAGCATCGCTTTCAAGCCTCGGAGTACTTCGACGCCTCGCGGTTACGTTTGCGGGCCACCTGCACCGGCACTTTTTTAGTTGTATTTCTCTTTTTCCAGACCTTGGTCCAGTGGCTATCCCTGCCACGTTTGGGTCGTCACTCGTCCCGCTTTTAGCACTAGCGTCGGCTTCTGTGCTAACTATTGTTGTTATCGTCGGAGCCCTGCCGCTTGGGCCCTATTCGGTGCTTGAGACAACTCTCGAGCTGGGCGTCGCGCTTTTGGCGCTTGGCTTAGCGCGTGGGCCTCTTTCTTTGCGGCCAGCCGGAGCTGATCGCGAGGTTGAACCTTCTGATCCCGCCGCCACGATCGCGTAGGTTCGTTTCCCTATGGGGGCGTCCGACATTTTCCGCCTCTTGGAAGCGCCGGGTGCCGTTTCACCCGAGGACTGCCTAGCCCGCTTGGAGGTCCCTACCCCCATGGTAGATGGGGTGGAATCTCCCACTGAGACGAATTTTTCCATCTGAGTGTGCTTCTAGGCTATCTCCCTCACCCTTTCTGTGGCTGCTAGCCGTGCCAACTGTTTGGCACTTTGCTCGGCTAGTCTAGCAGAAGCGTAGTGAGCAGATGCCAAATCCGTCCAACACAATGGAGCATTCGTATGCTTTCGGCAGATGGGTAGAAACCGTTTTTTGGTGCATTGTTTTCTATAATTTTTACCCAATGTGAAATATGAAGAACTCTTCAAGGCACAGGAGCAAATGTCTTGCCACACTAAAACCTTTTTCCCAATTTTTTCGGTTCGAATATATCGCACATCATCAGGCACATCTGTCCTCAGCTCAGCGTTGAAAAGTTGCGTCCCCAGAAGTGTGCTGGCATCCAATTTGACGTACGTTTCGTCGTCCATCAAAATGCATCGGTTCGGTTTTTGAAGAAGATCGTTCTACAAGTTCCGTTACTGAAATTTCCAAGTAGCTTTCTATGAATTCGTCCTTTTGGGTACTTTTGGTTTTTTTTAAGTTCTGATATTGTTATGCTTGTTGATATTCTGCACAGTTCCGACGCTAATGCCCCTCACTTTTTTGGCAATTTCACAAACAGGACAGAGTTTGTGAGATTTTAAAATACGTACCGCTGCCAACTACTCTTCCTGGTCCGATTTTCCCTTTTGCGTCAAGATTTCAATAAATCTTCAAGAGAACACGTTTCTCAAAACTTATTAACAATCTTGAAAACAGCAGATTTAGTGAACCTCACGCTTTTGGTCAATTCTCGAAACGACGACTTTTCAGAAAATCGTTTATGCAGAACTCTGAGCGAAAATTCACATTTTTTGTGAGGTAAATATGACCTGAAACGGACTCCCAAAATGCAATAACTTTGTAAATTTTGAATTTAAAAGCTTGAAATGTTTTGACTTTTTTTGATCTCGTGTAAATTTACATCGCCTTTATTTACATCTAGTTCGTTTATTCAGGAGACAAAATCCTGTCAGCTTTACGAAGCCGATATTTTTTTTTACAAACATGAATGACATAAATGACTGCGTTCAGTAGGATATTATGCATGAAAACTGCATCATCGCAACCAATTTCAAATGCTTCATTAGAATCTCATTGGACAAATTTAAAGCAGGGGCACTTTTCTGGGAAGAAAAATAAATTATAAGAGAGCTAACTCGACTGTGGCTACCTGCATTAAATCCCCTCCTACCACTTTGGTTACATTCAAATTAAATCTAAACTTCTGTGGTTTCCTTATTCCTTAGTTCCGCATGAACGTTTAGTTTCAGCTTTTTCCAGCACACAGTGCCACTCAGGATTTGTTTTGAACAAACCCTACCGAGAAGTGTGGCTAACCTTTCCCGACATAAATGAACCTGGGGATAACCCGGCTCTTGCATCCAGTTCAACATAATAAAAGCAATCGAAAAGTTAATAAAAATGCAATAATATCCAGCTGGAGAGAATCTCAAAATATGTAGTAGAAACTGGAAGTGTGCCGTTTCCACTTCAAACAGCACGACGTAGAAAATGGAGCACATACAAGAAGAAGAACAGGTGCCATGGAGCTAGTTGAAACAGACATTTTATCCGATATGTGTTTCCTAACATCACTGTTATTTTACTTAGCCTATAGGGAAACGACCATTACTACAATAGTAGCAAAGATGTAACTTTGCAGCAGCTTCGGCATATCAGATGCCTAGATTATACGGTGCTTTCTTTTGTTGTGGCATTTTCCATTGAGCTGGCAGCAGCACAGACAATGATGAAGGGTGAGGTTCAAACTCAAGAACAGTGAAGCAGAAACGGAACTCTAAGAAGTTTTGTGTAAGGATCTTAAGAACTTCAATAGAAGTTCGGTAAATGGAATAGACCTTTCTGTGCTTCGTAAGAAGGGAGGAATTCTGCAGAATTCATATGAGTGATTGCGATATTTTTAGACTCAAGATTACATGACCACCTTATTTCTCGAGTAATTGATAACTACTGAATCATTTGGTACACCGGAGAGCATCTCAGACTATACCGGGAATTTAAACCGCCAGCGCAAGGGCTCCAAAATCAAACACCTAATTCGCCATGCTAACAGAGACCATCCATTGCGGTTCTCAAGGTGCTGGTTCTTGTTCTATTCAAAACTCTATGGTTTCGAAATCCAGGTTTTAATCCACACATAATTAAGGTATGCTTGTTACACCATCGCCAAAACATTCGCCTTAATGAATGAATGCATGAATAAGCAAGCCCGCAAAGTTTCTTCTCGGTAACGAGTTCCTGAGAAGCAAAAAACCTGTTGTTTTCACTGTTGTTTCCACGCGTTCTGCTGCTTCCACCCTCCACTTCCAGATTTAGAAGCGAACAAGCAGTACAACCACCTTCTTTATCACCAATTTCGCTATAAAAGAACATAATGAAACGAAGAGCACACAAAGTACTACTTTCTAAGTAACGACTCCCTGGCGGAATAGATTCTCCAGACAACGATCTTGTTTACTCGAGTGAGGATTTGTTTTGTCGTTCCAAGAACGAAAATCCGCTCCCGCTTATTGATGAGCGATTCAAGTGGAATTAATTATGAAGTTGTTGCCGAAAGGTTACCTAGCTGTGGGTATAATGCAGCGAAATGCGTAATCCTATCCAATTTCCTGGGATAGAAATTTTTGGCAATGCTCCAACGGAACAACGGAAGAGCGATAAGAAAATGATTGCACGGGAAATTTATTTTAAAGCGTGCTTCAGTTTGAACGCCGAGGCGTGGATTTTTTCTGCATTTTGCGTCGCGTCCAATATTTTGTCATACGCATTGAAACTAAGTTTATTCTTGATTTGCAATTAAGATTTTATTATGAATTACATTGATTGAAAGTCCATGTGATGCAGATACATTAAAGGGTGTATTCGATAAAAATGGCACACAGAAAATCTTCTGTTACTTTTGAATCGTATGAGTAAAAAACCTAAACATTTGAGTAGATCTTATCCATAGTGTATTATTTACATCTGCGAAGTTTCATAGTTATACATTCAGTAGTTCCAGTCATGTTGTCGAAACAAGAAATTGTCCGTGAGAAAATTGTGTGCACTCACAATCAAAATCCAGGGGCGTCCCACCGGTGGATTGCTAAATGGCTTGGAATTGCAAATACAACTGTAACTCGTGTAATAAGAACCTTCAAGGAGCGTCTGAGTGTCCAAAGGAAGGAAGGGAGTGGTCGTAAAAGTGGTCCAATGGACAGTAAAATGGCCAGGAAAGTCATACAACAAAAGTCTAAGGTGTCAGTCGGTTTTGTAGAAAAACCATGAAGCGTGCTGGGTTACATGTTTACAAAGTGCAAAAAGCCCCAAGGCGGAATCAAAAACAAAACATCACTGCGAAAACCCGCGCCCGGAAACTTTACACGAAGCTGCTCACCATACGTCAAGGCCGACTTCCGTCAACTTCCTGGGCAAGAATATTTCGTTGCCAAGTCGAAGTTCGATGTTCCGGAGGATGTTCGAACGAAGAAACTATCGAAATTTGCAAAGAAGTTTCTAATCTGGCAGGCGATTTGCGGATGTGGTGAAATAAGTGCTCCCTTCATCACTTCCGGAACAATAAACGGTGCGATTTACACGGAAGAGTGCCTTAAGAAGCGTCTCTTGCCATTCATTAAGAAGCACAAAGGATCAACTCTGTTTTGGCCTGATCTAGCATCCTGCCACTACGCTCGAAACGTATTGGAGTGGTACCGAGCCAACGGAGTCAATTTTGTGCCAAAGGATATGAACCCACCAAATTCACCGGAACTTCGTCCAATTGAAAAAATTCTGGGCAATTATGAAAACGGAACTTCGCAAACATCCCAAAACTATAAAAACAGAGCTAGAATTGAAGAAAATTTGGGTAAAAACAACAAAAACACTGGGCAAAATCGGTTGTACAAAATTTGATGGGTGGAGTGAAAAGGAAGGTGCGGGCATTCGGGATGGGAGACGAAATTGAATAATCAAGAAAATCCGATAATCAGTTTAATTTTGATGAGTATATATGTGTGTGCCATTTTTATCGAATACACCCTTTATACCATGTCATTTGGAATCACTCCACTTCAACTCGTTGGACCAGCTACAACCGTTCCTCAAACGCATCATCTGCGACACCAAGGACTTCCCACGATATCTCGTCCCATATTTGCTGAATTACTGATTAGAACTGTGTTCACCTTCGACAGCATGTATGGTCACACAAAATAGTCTGGTGAATTGAGATCCGGTAATCTTAGAGGCTATTCATCTTTGGGCTGGATAAAAATCTGGATAAAAATTGCCGTGTGGGATGGTCCTCCATCTGGCTGAAACACATGTTGGTCATTTCCAAACAATAACTGGCCACTTTGCTTAACCATTTTCTCCAACACTTCCGATTAATAACACTAACACTCTACAAAATAGACACGTTTTCGCTCACATCAGCATTTAGTGAATTTGATAGATTTTGTCTCGTTGAATCCAAGTATGAGCTCGGAAATTGCTGTAATACGAACAGGTTTTGAGAAAATGATTTTAAATTAAAAATCACGTCAGTCAGCCCAAAATTAGTCAGTCAGTCAGTCAGTCTAGAAAAACTGATGGTTATCGTAGATGGACTCTTCCCGACGCCCGAGCCAACGACGTGCACCTACAGTGAGAAAATAAGAAGTAACGTTGAGGGCATGCAAGTCTCAAAGAGGGCTTGTCGCAGTGGCAAAAGGGATTAAGGTGGCCGGATGGAATCCCTAACATGGCTCTAAGTAGCGATTCAAGCATTTCCGGAAATGTTCTGGAATATGCTACAGAAATGTCGATAGAAAGGCCAGTTTTCTGACAGGCCAACATGCCTGTTGGATACGCTCAAACTCTTGGAGGATCATCATCAACAGGCTGACGAAATTTACCGAGAGCAAGCCGGATTATCGGATGCAATTCGGTTTCCGGAAAGGGTGGATGTTATACGGACAGTGATCGAGACAGTCGTAAAGCCCTCCAAACAGAAGCGGAGAAGCAATCGGTGTTGCGCTGTTGTAACGATCGACGTTAAGAACGCCTTCAAAAGTGCCAACTGGGATGCTATTGCCGAGTCGCTGCACAGAATGGGGATCCCTGATTACCTGTGCCCGACTTCTGAAGAGTTATTTTCAGAATCGGGTGCTGATCTACGAGACCTCCGTGGGGCGGAAATTGGTGAACATCACGGTAGTAGTTCCACAAAGGTTCCATCCTTGGCCCAAAACTTTGAAACGAGATGTACAACGGTGTACTGACGCTGAATATTCCCAAAGGCTTAGTGATCGTTGGCTTTGCAGATGAGATAGTGAAAGTTATCAGTGAAAGGCGAAAATCTGGAAGAAATGGAAATGGTGGCGACCGAAAAAATCGGCATAAATGAAAGCTGGATGCAGGGGTCGAAGCTGCAGATAGCCCACCACATAACGGAGGTGCTGCTGGTCAGCAACTGCAAAGCTGTACAGTGAGCAAAAATCGACATCAGAGGGCTTGCCATAGCCTCGAAGCGCATTCTGAAGTATTTGGGTGTGAAGATAGACGAATTTCAACAGCCACGTAGACTATTCCTGTGGGAAGGCGGCGAAGGCTTTCAATGCGGTAGCCAGAATCATGCCGAATAGCTACTGGCCTAGAAATAGTAAGCAGTGTCTACTGGCTAGAAAGCGGATGAGAGCGGAGTCGATGACTAAATGGCAACGAGAATGAGACACGGGGGTGAACGGTCGATGGACGCACCTGCTCATGCTGGATCTGTTGATCTGGATGAGAAGGAAGCAGGGAAATTTAAATTTCTACCTTACGCAGTTTCTGTCTGGCCACATTTGCATCGATTCGGAGACGCAGCGTCACCCTTTTGTCCGGAGTGCGCAGACGTCCAAGAGACACCGAATCACGTGGTCTTTGAGTGCCCACGATTTGGACCAATGCGAAGCGAGATGCTTGCTATCTGCGGGGCAGCCCAGTTAACGTGTTCTACAGAATGTGTCGTGACGAAAGTGTTTGGAATGCGATCAACGGAGCGGTGAGAATCAAGAAGCAAGTGGTTGAGTGGAGTAGCGGGTTGTATATCTCGTGTGATGTTGTATGGTAGGGTCGTAGTCAGGATTAGTCGAGTCGATTGCGTGAGTATGTGAGAGCTAAATGGCTCACCGTCGTTTGCTTTTGATCCACAGGCGGGTAATCCTCCGTCGGAGAAGACTACTCAATCCGACGACGTTGAGGGTAGAAGCTAAGTGGCTCAACCAAGTAAGGCGAGAGCAAAATGGTAGTGGCAAGGAGTAGGAGCTAAATGGCTCCATATGGCCAAGACACTCCACGAAGTAATACCATAGAGGGAGGAGAGGGAGGGGGGTTCGATTGTGTAACAAGGAAACGGGTTTTAGTGGCATCAGAAGTCAGCCGTTTTTCAAGAGTCGACCCTGACCACACTCTAACAAAGTGCACGATGACCAGAAAAAATACACAGTCAGTCAGTCAGTCAGTCAGTCAGTCAGTCAGTCAGTCAGTCAGTCATTCAGTCAGTCAGTCAGTCAGTCAGTCAGTCAGTCATTCTGTCAGTCAGTCAGTCAGTCAGTCGATCAGACAAGAATCAGTTATAAGCGTCACTATTTTCTCAATTGCAATTGGCATCATAGCCCGGAGCTCCCAGCCGGTGTTGAAGTACTCCTTTTTGCAGATGATGCAATAACCGAACTGGTAACAATTGAAAAAATCTCGCCAAAAACCTACAATAAGCACTTAAGTTGGTTGAATCGTGGGATCAATTTACTGACTTCAAAATATCAACTGAAAAATATGTAATCGTATTGTTCAAGAACCTCAGATCTAGAATACAAATCGTTCAAAAACTTATACTGGAAATTTTATCTTTAAACCAGATAAAAACTTGCCGTAAATGCCGTAAAGTTTCTTTCAAAGATCAACACCTCATCTACAAAACATACATCGATGAAATAAGAGCAGCTTGTTCCCAGAGAGTCCAGTTCCAAAGATGCAAACTTTTACAAAGACCTACAAAGCAACCGTGCTAGAAAAAATACTACGGTTCTCAAATTATTCTTCTATCAGCGTTACGATCATCAAACGGTTCGAGAGTTTGAACAACGATTTATGGACTCTCACAGGGACGTTTTGTACCAGATCAATAATACGCATTCAGGCTAAGGTATGAATTCCAAACATCAGGTGCCTCCTGAACCAAAGAATGGCGATATTTGCAACAAAGGCAACCAACAACACCTGTCTACCATCAAAGAGTGACACAGGAAGAACAACAGCAGTCACAGTTCAGAGAAATATGAAATCAAGAACCAACCACCAAACCAAACAACATAAAACCCAGAAGTAGCAGAGGCATGGAGGACCTAGGAAGAACAAAAAAAAAAACCAGCAAATAGATCTGGCCATATACCAACCACCCCACCATGAATGAGGAAACAAATATAAACGTCGATACCATCCTACCCGCGAGCAGGAATGGAAAGAACAATCTTGAACTGAGAAAACGATTGGCTCAACGAATCTGCACTAAATACAGACTCCACTCAGTAATTTATACTGATGGATCCAAAACCAATTCAAGAACAAGTTTTGGTGTAATCGTCGAGGGAAACGTAAAACATAAAAGAACACACAATCTACTTAGCATCTACAGCGTCGGAAGCATCAAATCGAGAAATAGTAGGTGCCTTCATCATATCCACTGACTCCCTGAGTGTGATCAATACTTCCGAAAAAAGAGAGATAAAATCTCCCCTCAAAGACGAAATAATCACACTTTACAACAACGAACCGACAAGGGGACATCTACTCCCTTTTGCTGGATCCAAAGGTCATCGGTATTCATGAGAACGAGAAGGCTGATGTCGAAGCAAATTGAGCCCTTGAATTGAATACGAGAACGCAGAAAATATTTAACCACAATGAAACTAAAGCCACCATCAAAAGAAAAATTAATGATATATGGCATGCGAAATGGTTTTTAACCAGAAACAATAAAGTAAGAAAATGCAAAAAAAACACCACACCTTACATGATAAATCGCAGAGATGGCGTCATACTCACCAGACTGCTCAAAAATCAGACCCACCTAATTGAAAAAAATGCAAACAAATACTTACTGTCTTTGACTTTCTTGAAAAAAAAAATTGGCTCCAACCCTGCCTAGGAGAGGAGTTGGCCGATGACAGTCATCAAGCAATAAAAGTGCTTAGCTTCTTCACAGAAATTGCGCTGATAGATGAAATACGACTTACTTCTACCCACCAAAAATACCAATATGAAGCAACTCAAGTCCACAGAACAATTCAGTGGTTAAAATAGCCCCAGTTGTACCAGTTACCATTTTACTGAAAATGGGAAACTCCGACTCCAAGGAGGGACAACGTGAGGCAAATTGGTGATCAGCAGGTCACCGTTATCAAGAACCAGGAGGTTCGTTCTGAATATCACACCCAACATGAGTTTAAACTGATGGTCATCATGATAGCGGTATTAATGCTCTTGGCGCTAAAGCTTATCAACACAATTTCTGCACGCGGCAGGCGTTCGAACCTTTCTGCTTCGTCGCAGCAATACAACAAGTGTAACCTTACCAAGCGTGATCAGAGATTGAAAAACATTACTTGATAAGATGTCGGAACTTTGTAAACGGATCGAATAAAATTTGAGGAGTGTTAAATTAAAAAAAAGGTGAACATGCCACGTATTTATTTGCACAACTCAAGAGAAGAATAATACCAATACATTCGCAATATCTTTTGCGTAGTTAAACAACCCCATCGAAGAGTAAAAGTGTATAAGAATATATTGGACACGATGTAGATAGTTCTGGTAAATCTTCGAAAGAAGTTGCTTTGGTGAGTACATAGAGTAAGCTCTAAGAAGTATGAATAATGCATCTCATTGTGGTTGTTATCATGCTGACCCACCACACTGATGAGAGGAAGTGTGGGTAAGACGAACTAAAGTAGCCTCCTGAACTGCTTTGGTTCTGGATTGAAGAAACCACAACCAAAGCAGTTGTGGTAAAAACCATCAAGATAAAGTTGATGGAGTTAATGGTGTAGTCAACCACGAGATGAAAAACTTTTGAGTTGACTTCTTCCGACACTTTGCAGCGGTCTTCGATA
>JASCZW010003158.1:0-27874 GCA_034211315.2 Aedes japonicus | reverse complement strand
CGATGGGTGATATGGCCAATAAACCGGGAATCATGGTCGGATTGATTCAACGCATCAAGAAACGGAGCAGCTTGAAGACCTACAAGAAACCGAAAATCGCCAAGCAAAAGCAACGCGCAGCAACAAGGGCCCGGAAATTATATTCGCGAGTTTGCCCTCAGCTTCAGCTAATTGACGCATAGGCAAACGTAATAGGGTTTTAAAAAGACTGGTAAGCAGGTTAAAGCAGCTGAGAACATGCTGAGTTCCAGTAAAATTTGGGCTAAGGTGTCCAAAAAATTTGATGGAACACTTGTCCGGAACATGATAAAAAGTGTTCGATCGGAAATTCGCAAATTAGTGAAGGAATGATATTTAATTCATTTGGTCTTCACAATTTTCCATTTCAATTCTGTACAATGAAGAATCACTCATTTGTTTGAGTCAATTTTTTTTTTTCATACACAGAAAAAAAATGAATTTTAACAAATTTCCCCTAATTTAATTTTAAACCAAAGGAAGCGTAAACAACGAAACTGTTTGCAATTTTGGATGCGGCATACAATAATGTTTACAATCTTCCATGCAACAGACTAGATTCAGCAGTATCTGGCTAAAATTTACATGAAATATCCCATAAGTTTCTAGCAAATCTAGCGTCCCTTTATGGGCATAAATTTTTCATAAAATTACAATTTTTCCTCAAACTGTGCATGATTTAAAAAAAATGGATAACTTATTTTCCATACAGTCCTTAGAAGAGCTTTCTTTAACTTCAAGAAATTAATTGAAATGAGTTGAAATTCAGAAATCGTTGCACTATCGTATATGATCTGTTATATTTATAGGTCGCTAAACTTCCTTTAAGTTTCCCTTAGAGATGAAAAAAACCTTTTTTTTTTTAGTTTTGTGAACGCCCCATGGAAGCTCCCGCAAAATACTAACGATGATGATTTGCACCACCGACGTTGTTTTCAAGCAAAATAAACTATAAATCCAAATGAGGACACAAAGAAACGCTGCCACGCAGATAATGGAAGATCCCCATATTTATAAAAAAACTACCCAGTTTTGCAAACTAGAACATCCCGTCTGCTGATCCTGAATTCCCACGAGATCTTCCCAGTGCAAGCTGTGCACTCAAATATGAGAATATGACTATCAAAACATAGATCGTAAAATCAGCTTGATTTAGCAAAAACAAAAAAAAACCCACACACACACGGCCATGAAACAAGAAGCTCCCCGAAAGTGGGAAGCTCCATTTTCCATCGTTTTTGCTCCTCATTTTATGTACGTAGTGCTATTTTTTTTTCTATTCCTCCCCACCAAGTATTTTATTACCTGGCGTGCACTTTTGAGCCCATTCGGAGGTTCGTCGTCCAGCGTTCTGCTTCTTCTCTCGATCGTTCCCGGTCGCACCTTTGGGTCTTTGGGTGGCAACACTCGTCACTTAGAGGAATAGAACAGTGACCGAGCAAAAAAAAAAAAAGTTCTAGTTCTATATCATTGGCTGTGGCACTGTGGAAGGAAATTGGACGCTTCTTACACCTTGCCATTCTTGGCCCCGGTGCTATCGGTGTGCATCCGCGTTTGCTTTTTTTTTGTAAGCTGAAGATCTCTGACTCAAAGATCGACACACACAAACACACTTGAGAGATATCCCGGGACCAGTTTACCCAGAGGTCTTTCCTATCTATTCGTCGATAGGTTGAGTGCTTGTGAGGCTGTTTTAAAATTCCAGACTAGAAGGGACACTGGAAGTCACGTGAGGGATTCGCGGAAAGGGCTGGTCGAATTTCCAGACAGGTCAACAACCTCCAAGACCTCGAATCCAAATTGCAAATATCGAGGATTGTCTGCTGCTGGCACTCACACGCTCCTTTTCTATCACATGCTTGCCCAATTTTGATGGTATCATTTCTATATTCATGAAATGCAGTTGACCATTCTAGACCTTTTCGACTGCCTTGAGCGGGAAGAGATTTGCCAATTTTGAAAAAGCAGCAGACGGTCCTAGAGTTCACTAACCTGTATCGATTTTTTTTTCTTTTTCCGCCCGCGAGTTCAATTCAAATGAGGCGAATAAATTGTCCCTGGAACGGTGGCTGCCAATCTCAAAGTCAATAGGCCAACGAGCTGAAGATCGTGAATCATGTTTAATTGAGACACTAGCCATGCTGCGGTATTTATTTATTTTTATCTCGAGAATTATTTGGTGATTTCGAATGAGCTGACGTATTTGCGTGAAGTCAGTGGTTGATGGCATGTCTTTCAGATTTTTTCGAGAAATTTAATGGTGTATTCTAATTGCACTTACACAGTAATTACTTGCAAAATTTCGAAGAATTTTCCATTTCTGCATTAGTATGATCGGGAGGCAAATACCATCAAATTCAATGATTAGAGAGTCGAGAAATTTTGCCTTGCGAAAAAAATTTAGACCAGACCGGAATACGAATCTCCAACATTACCAACTGATTAAAGCCATCTTACATGATCCGTTAGAAATTGGCTACACGACCTCAATGTTCTCAATATGAGGCAAACATGAATTTGCATTTAAAAAAACCAGATATTTCTTTGCGAACTTTGACAGTTTCGTGTGCTTGAAAATATCTGCTACCTTTCCCCTTTCTTTTGCCGTATAAAACTCCTGTCCCGGAAGCTGCTTGTAGTCGGCTTTGACGTAGGTTTCGTCGTCCATTACCACGCAGTCAAACTTCGTCAGCATCGTCGTGTACAGCCTCCGGGATCGCGCTTTGGCCGTCGTATTTTGTTTATCATTGCGATTTGGAGTCACTACCTTCTTGTAAGTCGATAGTCCGGCTCGTTTTTGGCTCGATGCACGGTTGTAGACGATACACCCAGCTTATTTGCGGCATCTCGGAGAGATAGGTTAGGGTTTCGCTTGAAACTACCGGCAACTCTCTTTGTCGTCTCAGCGGCTTCCGGTTTTCGATTTCCCCCCGATCCAGACTTCCTGGCTGTCGACAAACGTTCCCCAAACACTTTAATTACATTTGTAACGGTTGATTTGGCAACTTTTAGCGATTTTGCCAACTTTGCGTGCGAGTAGCTCGGATTTTCGCTATGCGCGAGCAAAATTTTGATACGCTGCTCTTCTTGCTTGGACGGCATTTTGACAACTGAAGAGTGAATTCCAAAATCAAAATAGGAGCAACATTCTACACACACACACCTTCAAAATGAGGGGTGTTCAGGTTTTTTAAATGCAAAATTTAAAGAAATAAGTCAAGTTGATATTGACCGAATTTTGACCCTATCGCCCTTTACAAAGTCGCTCATTAGAAATGAAAATTGAGATACAAAGAAACGGATCAACACATCGAAATTTTAAATAAACTATTCTTTAAAAGACATCAAATTTCAGATAAATCATGGAATTCCCAAGCATAAGGTTTGTATCCGCAATAATCCGGACAGCTCAAAACATGAATACAACATAAATTTCGCATTATATTTCCGTCGTAGTTGTTTATTTCAGATTCATGGGATGTGTTTTAACTATTTGTGAAGACAAAACATAGTTATTCGGTATTTGCATAAAATTTTCGAACTTTGCGCTTAACTCTGTTCATTAGGGTTTGTACAGACTCTTCAGAAATCCTAAAAGCCATCTTTGTCCAAATTTGCTCGAAGTGTTTGATGTCTTTGATTCCTTGCTTCTTTTCAGAAAGCTTCCGCTTCACCAGAGCCCAATATCTCTCGATTGGTCGTAGCTCTGAGCAATTTGGCGGGTTTGAGGTTTTTGGTACAATGTTCACTTGATTTGCTTGGTACCACTCCATCACAGTTTCAGCATAGTGGGATGATGCCATATCGGGCCAGAACAAAGTTTTTTCTTTGTGATTTTTGATAAAGGGTAGCAATCGCTTCTGCAGATACTCTTTCTGATAGCTCTTCTTGTTGATTGTGCCTTTCGTGACGAACGATTTACTCTTTTTGCCACACGTGCAAATTGCTTGCCACACAAGGTATTTTTTGGGAAATTTGCCGTCAAGTTCTGTTTGTCGTTGCGATTTGAAACTGTTTTTACTTTATACGACTTAAGTCCCAAACGTTGTTTTGATTTTTGAACAAAACCAGGTGACATCCCTATTTTACGAGCCACCGTTCGAATGGAGAGATTTGAGATTTTCGTTCATATCCTTTTCACCTTTCGGTCCATGACAGGATCAGTGCGTCCAATGTTTTTGTCACTTCTCGGTTTCCTCTCCACCGTCAAACGTTCCGAAAATGATTTGAGCACATCGTGAACAGTGGATTTAGGCAAATCCAATGTTTTTGCAAGGTCCCGTATTGACAAGTCAGGATTTTCCGTACGCCCGTACAAATCTCTCTCGCGCACTTGTTTTTCTTCCGTCACCATCTTGGATACTAAACATGAAATGTAAACATCAATCAAAGTCTTTTTCATTATAGACTCTCAGCTATACCACAGTGAAATTTTTCATTCCTTCGTGCAATATTTTAAAAGTTACAATGATTTGAAGGTGTCCGGATTAATGTGGATACAGATTTTAGTTATGATAATTTTCAATTGTTATTTTCTTGTTTCTATGATACATTGTCTAAACTTTCAGGATACGCAAGTTCGTCTACAGTTGCATCAAGACCACAATCAGCAAACATGCTGTCTGCTGTTTGCTGTCACAAATAGGATTGTTACTATCACTTAATGTTTTAGCATTCCTCTACTTCATTTTATATGCTATTTTATATGATATTTTCAGATCGATCGAAGTAGACCAAAATATCAAAGAAAAACATGAAGTTTCCAATCTAAGCTAAGCAATGCTTTTTAAATTGACCAGCTGAACCCAGTGCGAGCCTTGCTAAAGCAATGTCCATTTAGAATCCGGAATAATAAAATTATCTGTATCTTGGTAAGTGATTGTCGTTTTTCCACTTTTATTAAGCTTCCTTATTGCCCAAAATCTCTCGATGGGCCGGAGCTGCCGGGGCAGTTGGGTGGATTTATGTTTTTATCGATCGAATCTACATATTATTGTGGTAC
The DNA here is from genome assembly GCA_034211315.2 of Aedes japonicus. Classification (NCBI taxonomy): domain Eukaryota; kingdom Metazoa; phylum Arthropoda; class Insecta; order Diptera; family Culicidae; genus Aedes; species Aedes japonicus. The sequence continues at coordinate 22,854 of JASCZW010003158.1, read as the reverse complement.
CACTTGATGACTTCCAGGCTGTAGTGGGAACTCGACAAATCTGGCCAAAACTTCACGGGACCTTAATGGGCTTTAATGAAAGGTAGTACGCGTTTTTTAGGCATTCTATCTTATACAGCTTCGAGTCCATCATCTTATTCGTCACGAACACTTTGGTCATCAGTCATCATCAGCTTTTTGGCAAATTTGTCCATAAAAGTAAACTTAAACTTCGCAGGAACATCTCCTCGTCCCGCTGCAATGTAAAATTTTTGACCAGGAAGCTGTCCGAAATCCACTTTGACGTAGGTTTCATCGTCGATGAGCAGGCATCCTTGGTACTTAGTCAAAACCTGCTGGAACAATTTCCGAGCTCGAGATTTGGTGACGAAACTTTGCTTCAACGTTCTGTTTGGTTGCTTGCTGGTTCGATAAGAATGATATCCTGCTCGCAAACGAATTCTTCGAACGCTACTGCGCGCAGCAGCGTATTTTTGTGCGATTTCATTATCTGATAGTCCAGGGTTTGCTCTGGCGATTCTCAACACCTTCTGGTTCAGTTTGCGATCATATGTTCCACTACGACGCTTACCTTGAGGCACTCAGTCCACGTTCTTATGCTCCCTGAAACGTTTGAGCACATCATACACGGTTGATTTGGTGATTTTCAACGGTTTTGCGATTTTTATTGCGGACCACGCTGAATTATCAGCGTGGGTGTGCAGAATTTTTTCTCTACTCTCGGTTTATACCACAGAAAGTGGGCGCCTAGGATAACAAACCGCTGTAAAGAATTCTTGCAGCGGTCACTTTCCGTGCCGCTGCAACACAAGGAGTGATTCCGGATTCTAACTGGACAGAAGTTTACGCTTGCAATTAAATGAATGAAAATTTAATAGACCTGGCGCTTTTATGGTATATTTTCGGAATGAGTGTTGTAAACATATTTTCGTTCGATGGTTTTGTTTGAGAAGGAAATAATTTCACATCGCCATGAGGCTCTAGGCATTGGCGTAACTACTGGGGGTGCCTAGGGGGCCAGGCCCCCTCCAGAATTCTGTAGGCCCCCCCCAGGATTTTTCGCTTATGTATTTGTAATATATTTCTACTTTGAAATGAAACACTATTCATAATGTCTACTCATGTCATAATATCAACATTACATCACTTCGCTGGAGAGTTTGCGTCGATTAAATTGTTTTGACATTGGAAATATCTTCCCAACATCATGGGATCCCAGTAGTGAACAACAATTTTCGCTGGAGCCAAAGATGTGAAGAGAAAGTATCGATAGGTCCAAGAGAGCTCGACAGGTTATGAAATTGAATAGGAGTAAGTTTGAATTTGAGCGTAGGATTTTTGTTAAGCAGTATTTCGAAGCAAACGCACACACTTTTGCCACACATCCCCATGCTAGGTAGGTCAAGGCAAAAGGTCGGTATCGTGTTCAAAAAAAATTTCTTTTTCTATACCAAACCCATGTTAAATTACGTTTACTGAAACGGTAGCAGTATCCACCTGGAATTTGTAAGGTTTCCACGTAAACTAATGGGAGTTGTCACATTTGTTTTCGGAAAAACGTTCCTCTCGATTATTCCGTAAGTGAAGGTGACATTTCGTTCCATGCAGATCTGGTCGTACAAGACCACAGTAGAGTGCTTTGAGGCAGTGAGGATCGGTAAAATCACGGAAGATTTTAGTGATGAATCCCAACTGTCGTGAAGCTTTCTTGATGATGCTGTTGATGTGCTGATTAAATGTAAATTAATCGTCCAGTGCCACACCCAAAACACTAACCTGATCAACGTGCTTCAGGACATTCCCATCAATTTGATAGTTAAAAGTGATGGGACACAAGGATCGGTGGAACGTGATAGCAACACATTTAGTAATGCTTATCACGAGTTTATTCATCTTACACCGAAAACATGTCTAGAAGCTCCTGAAGCCTGAAGTCTTCAATAGACCTCACCACAAGGTAGATTTTCAAGTCGTCTGCGTATATGAGTACGTAGTTCGATCCTAGCAACAAAGCAGCATCGTTAAAGAACAGCGCAAATAGCAAAGGCTCCTAGTTACTGCCTTGCGGAACGCCTGAATTATTATTAAACGTACTGGAAACAGCTGAATCAAGTTTTACGCTCAGAACACGAACGGTCAAGTAACTATCCATCCATCCCTAGTAGCACACTTGTTGCCATTCAGTTGAGATAACATAAATATGACTTGCTAAGTCATAATCAAGTTACTACCACTAATTATGACCTTAGTGTGCTACTTGGGATACCACAAGTCTCTTTGATGCGCCGAGACGGGAGAGTTTGCACAGAAGTATTTTGTGATCAATGACGTCAAAAACGGCCTTCAAGTCCGTATATACGGGATCCACTCGATTTTTAGCTTCAATCTGTGTAATACAGGTACTAGTTAAGTCCAGAAGGTTCGTTGTTATGGAGTGGCCTGGTATATATCCAAGTTGGTTGTCTGAAATGTAGTGTTTGGTACGGCCATGAATTTCATTACTATCGACTATTTCGAAAAGCTTTTATCTCGCAGATAGACTGGTAATTCCTCTGTAGCTCTTAACATTTCTTTTATCTCCTTTCTTGAATACGAGGAACATAAAAGATTGTTTCTACACAGCGGTGAACTTCTGCTGCTCAAATGATTTGTTAAAGATGTGGCCAAGAGGAGTTGATATGGAAGCAGCACAGCGACAAAAGATAACAGCCGGTACACCATCAGGCCCGGGTGAATACGAGCTTTTTAGTTTCCTAGAAGTAGCAATGATCATGTCCGAAGTGATAGAAAAAGTGTCCAGGTCAAAAACATCAAAAGGTAAATTAGAAGTAACCAGTTCAGATTCTTGTTGAGATGTGAGGCCAGCGGAGAACACAGACGTGAAATGCTTGGCAAACAGTTCGCATCATTCTTCAGCTGAAGATGATTCTGATTCGTCTAGAAATACATTTGACGGGATGGAAGAGCATTTCCTCTTAGAATTCACAAAACTCCAGAAACTTTTTGGGTCTCTACGCAAGGCAAAATTGTACACGGATAGCATGTCATTTATACAGACTAGCATTCACTAGGCGATATGCGTCAATTGCAAGTTTGAAATCCTGTTGATTAGTTGCTTCCCAAGTAACCTCTGTTTAGTATTTGATGGCGCCGCCTGCGCGCGTTTCATCGACTTCAGGGCCTAAATAGAACTGAGGCTATCGGAGAAGATGAAATAATGGTCTATTGGCATGTCGGAAATTATCCCCAATGCGAAACTGATTGCTGCCAGCTCAGCAACATATCCGGAACAAGGTTCCTGAAGTTTCCGAAAGGCAGATGAGTATTCATAGTAGACACCGAAACCAGTTGATCCATCAATGCGTGACCCAAAAGTGAAAATTCTTTTATTGCAATTGACATGTTGGTACTTTTCAATAAAAATATGGGGAATTAAAATAGGTCGAAGTTGATCTGTAACTCCTTGAATAGCCTGCTTCATGGAGAGATCATAATCAATGGAAGAAGTGTGATGAGTGAAGCGTACACTTTGAGAATAATAGCAACGAAGAGTAATATAAACTTATCCATGATGATAACTAAAAACTGATAAAAATTCAGATGGGACTGACTTGCGACTACCGGCAGTTCAGATATTTTGTGTTTTTTTTTTTGTTTCTTTAATAGGTAATCGACAACGTTGTAGGACATCTGGAGAAGATGTTCAACAACATGCCGTTTGCTGAGTCAGCTGACTCGTTATCGCGTTGGCAAATTGGCAGGAGCTTATAGGCTATTATTCAGATGCTCTAAATATAAAACAACAAACCCTGCAAGTATAAGCAACTGTCGTTCGAAATGTTTGCGCCATAACAAGTTGAAAGTAACTTTGGAAACCTTGCGAGCGGAATTGAAAGTTGATATTACACCCAATCTAATAATATAGCTAGAAATGGGAAGTATTTACCATTTAATTCCTACTACCTTTGCTTATCTTGACAGATACGCGTATTTCGTCTACAATGTGCAAACTTCTTCATTGTCTCGTACTAATAACTCGACTACGAGTACGAGACATTGAAGAAGTCTGCACATTGTAGATGAAATACGCGTATCTGTCAAGATAAGCAAAGGTAGTTGGAATTAAATGAAAAATACTATTTTTTATCCCCATTTCTAGTTACAGGTATTCCACGAAACAGCTCAAACCCTCTACGATTTAATTATATAGGTTGCTTCAGGCGTTAACTTCCATTCCCATAAGCTCAGCTGGATGCGAGTGGAGCTTCTCAGCCATGAGACGCATAAAAACATGACTGAGAAGTACCATGAACCAGAACCGATGTTCAAATCTGGCTAATTTAAGCATTGGGAACGGAGTTGTGAAGGGATCAGTATCAATCGACACAATTTTGAAGATTTAAAACGCGTTATCCAAACCAATCTAAATTCTGATATAAATGTAAAATGTTCATTGACTTAATGTTGTTTTAAGATTTTTAAGATTGTTTTGTTGTTTTAAGATTTTTAGTTCAAACTTGACTCTATATAGATTCAGGTCTATTATCCGCCTCGGATGAGTTGAGACTTCTCAAGAGAATCGAGTAAGGTGACTACAGTAACCTCTTGTGAGTCCATTATTTATTTGATCCATACGGAATAATACAAGAAACATATATATTCACCACATTCGATTCACTCACCGAGGCGCAGAATAGACCTAATTATTCGATCAAACTTGTTTTGATTTATCAATTAAAATAACCTGTACCCACCAATTACTCTACTTTCGTCGCTCTTTTCAATATTCCTATAAACGAAAAAAAATCCGTCGGACAGGCCCCCTCCAGGCCCCCTCCAGACTAATTGTCTAGTTCCGCCAATGCCTCTCCGTCCGAGATGTCGCAAAGAAGCTGGGAGTGGCGCCTTCAACCGTGGATAAAGCTAAAAACGAGCTGGACTGCCAACAAGCCATCTGCACCTGTGGCTTGAAAAGCAACGTTTACATTGCGACCGGAACCGTCAACAAGGAAATTTATCTCAGCGAGTGCCTACAAATAACGTCTACTACATTTCCCGAAGCAACACAATTGTTCCGTTCTATTTTGGCCGGATTTGACATCTTGCCATTACGGAAAAAAGGCCATGGAGTGGTATGATGCCAACAACGTTCAAGTGGTGCCCAAGGAAAAGAACTCTCCCAACACACCAGAGGTCAGCCCAATTGAACAATATTGGGTCATCGTCAACCGGAACCTTAAGAAGACTCAAAAAGCTGTTGTGAGCGAGAAACAGGCGAATAAAGTGGACAAGGAGACTGTACAAAATTTTATGGCAGGTATGAAACGAAATACCCGGAAATTTGCATTTGGTTAAAAGGAAGCTTAGCAGAATATTTCTCCTGTATTTTATATTAACTGAACTTGAAAAGAAAAAAAAATTGACTTATTAATAAAAACTTTCATTGATTCACACACATTACTGTTTGACCTAATTTTGATCGGAACACCCGCTAGTTTTCATGATCTTGAAAATGATGGTTGGAATGATGATGGCTAGCGGTAGAATCGGGTTAATATCTTCACATCCAAGTGACGCGCAGATGAATCTTTCGCATGCGAACACAAGTTAAATTTTAGGAAACGCTTGAGAGTTTTTAAGATAATTAAGTATGGAACGGTCAAAACTTGGTCGGCTAAAATATGACGTAGTTTTTTCAACCATGCATATAAGAAGAAAAGAAGCGTATCCAAATTTTACACGCGTATAAGCAAAATCCAAATTATTCCCACACCAACTTGAAAAAAATCTCTTAATGTTGCCAAATCAACCGTGACGAATGTTTTAAAAGTGTTCGGAAGACGTCTGATGAATGCAGGGGAGCCGGCATCAGTAGTAAACTGAAACCAGAAAGCCGCAGCGACCGGAAGGATAGTGGCCAGCATTTTCAAACGCAATCCCAGCCTTCCCTTCAGAGGTATTGGAAACTAATTGGGAAAGTCCCACAGGTTACAGTGACACCAAATCGAGATGATAAGCAAAACACAACAGCCAAAGAAAGAGCGCGTAAGTTGTACACGAGTTTCTTGACCAAGTTTGATTTCAAGCAGCTCCCAGGGTAAGAGTTTTACACGGTTACTGGAGAAGAAAAGGTTCAAGATAAGTTTAAGCAGAAAATAAAACCGAAGTTCCAGTTGGCAGGCGATTTGCACCTGTGGGCTAAAAAGCGAAAGTATCGTGTTAAGTGGCGCTGTCGACCAAGATATTTATGTAAAGGAATGCTTGCAAAAATGCTTATGGCTTTCTTTGTTGTTCCTTGCTGTTATGGCCAGACCTCGTTTCTTGCAACTACGGAAAAATGGCTGGGAATGGCATACCCCCAATTTTCAATCGTGCCGAAGGAGAAAAACCCTCCAAACTCGCCGGAAGTGCGATCAATTGAAAATTATTGGGCAATCGTAAAGAGAAACCTCAAGGGAACTCAAAAGACAATTGGAAGTGAAAAAAAGTTCAAGGCAAATTGGCGTTTAGCATCAAATGAGGTGGATATAACAGCGGTACAAAACTTGATGTAAGGTTGTGAAACCTAAAGCCCGACAGCTCTTATTTGGAAAATTAGGAGCCTAATCAAATAATTTTCCTGTGTTTTGAAGACGAACTGCTAAAAGAAATAAAGACTGATCAGGTATATAATAAACTAATCAGTTTGCACTTGATCACGGTTGATCAATTTTGACCGTTCCACCCTTTATATAATATAGGATCGACTTTTACCAACAGTGAAGTTGCCGTTTAGAGTCACTAAAAAGCATGATGGATGGCAATTTTTGCAATTACATTCTTTTAACTATTTCACTACTGGAACTTATATCTGCATCAAGCAAGTTGGAGCAATCTTTTTTCATCCGCCTAAAACTACCAATGAAGGATTTGGTTGGTGAAATTAGATTCGCTAGAAGTTTTGCGGGCCTTCTGGCAACATCATTCTTCTATTGACTTCCAAGCTCATCTTTTTTGAACCATCCAGTTGAACAAAATCAATCCGGCCAATCGATAGTACCCAAGTAACCAATAAGCAGTTCCAAAGCGTCTTTAAGGCAGCCTATCAAGCATGTACACTGATAGGCAAAATAAAGTGCCCACCTCTTCGTTTTTTCAATTTCTCTCATTTACTTGGTTCAAATTAAAGTAAACACAGTGTAGTTTTTTTTTCTTATTTTTTTTATATTCTTTTTATGTTTCACTTATGAAATACTGAAAAAAAAGATGTTTTACTTAAAGAAAAATAAAATCAATTTGTGTTGAAAAAAAAAACAGTGACAAAATAAAGTGCCCACTTCAAAAATCGATATGTTTTCGATAAGTTTCCATTGGAAGACCCTCGTTGTTTATGTTTTGATATTTTGACATGTTTTGAAGCAAACGGCTCAACCTGGTGCATTTGTATATGCGTGATCGCATTTGATTCAATTGAAAAAAATGGAGAACGCAGTGCTTTCGAAAGCAATTCCCTTGTGTATCCGAAAACTGGTCGTTCGTGATGTGCATAACGGTGAATCGCACCGGGCTGTCGCTAAGAAGTACAGTATCAGTAAGGCAGCGGTTGGCAAAATTCTTCTGAAGCTTAAAACGTTTGGATCAGTGGTGGATCGTCCTGGCAGAGGCAGGAAGCGGAAAACGGATGCGAGAACGGACACCAAGATCATGCGCGAAGTCAAGAAGAACCCGAAGGTAACTGTCCGCGATATCCAGGAAACCCTTCAGTTATCAGTTTCCGGTCGAACTGTTCGTCACCGTCTCGTAGCACAGTGGTTGAATAGCAAACTTGCCCGGAAACGCCCATTTATCAGCAAGGCAAACAAAGCTAAACGGCTTAAGTTTGCTAAGGAGCATGCTGATAAGCCCCTAGATTTCTGGAAACCGGTTCTCTGGACAGACGAATCAAAATTCGAGCTGTTTAACCGAAAGCGGCGGGTTCGTGTTTGGTGCAGATCGGGAGAGGAGCTTCAGGAGCACCACATCCATGGCACGATGAAGCATGGAGGAGAAAATGTGACGGTCTGGGGGTGTTTTGCGTTGGGTGGAGTAGGAAGCATTATGAAAATCAACGGGATAATGGCGGCAGATTCTTACATCAACATCCTGCGAGAAAATCTGGAGGTTTCGCTGATCCAGAGAGAAGTTCGTATTCCAGCAGGACAACGACCCGAAGCATACTGTCAAGAAGACCAAGTCTTTCTTCCGGTCTTGTCGGATCAAACCGCTGGAATGGCCTCCACAAAGCCCGGACCTCAATCCCATCGAGAATTTGTGGGCGATTCTCGATGCCAGGGTTGACAAAACTGGTGTTACCAATAAAAATAACTATTTTGAAGCCCTGGAGCTCGCCTGGGAAGAGCTAGATCCACGGCACCTAAAGAACCTGGTCGAGAGCATGTCGAAGCGCCGAGATAACACAACGCAGAAGTCTTTCAGGTGCGGCAGATTGACAGATCTTTGGCAACCCAATACATAATAGCAAGATGCTAAGGTGCGAACCGGGAAAAGAAATACCCTCTCCCTGTGAAAAGTTCCTTTCCAACTTATGGAACAACCTGTATGTTAGAAAAGCGCTATAATCCAATTGGAAGTACCCCGTTAAAGGCCTATTGTGGTCAGGTCTTTAGTGGTCAGGTGTTGAACGTTAATGTTTCAGTCGTTTTCCCAAAGATTTTAAATATTTTTGCACCAACCGATCGAAAATATTTTTATGTTTCCATTCCGATATTCAAAATTATTGATGTTTAACCTTAAACTTTTCAAAATAAGTTGGACAGGTAGCTGATGCCTTTATCGCCTTGGGCTAGGCAACCGTTGCTAGGCAGCCATTGCACAGTGGGCAAAAATGTTACCAAGATTCCATTAATTTAGACGGCGCAGGGTAGGAGTCCTGAAAAATAGCTTATCTTATGGGAAAAAATGTATGGGACCACAGTAAGTGTCCCATTTTGCACATTTACCCCTCATTTTGGATTCAAACTAGAATTATAGAACCTAAAATAACTTTGAAATGGCACCCGGTATAGAAAAGAGAAACGTAGTCCAACGTTAAAACTAAACTTGCTGCTAGTATATTGAACCCAAATGCACTTTACATTTGCTGAAAGCTGAAGAACTGTATGGAAACAAATTAGCTTCGATCGGATGCCAGGAAGTGGCCCATTTTACCCGATTTTTCCAGAAAAGGACGAGCAGCGTACCTTCTGTATCACTTATTTTTAGACTGCTCATCGATGAAATTCATGGGGTAAAGCTGTTGAAAAAGTAAATATTTTCATGTACCATTTGTGTTTAAAACTAACTAAAACCTTAAAACCGTTTATTAAAAAAGGTAAAAAACAAAAACATTTTCAATATCATCATGAAAAAAACCCTCAAAGCCAGTAAGTTTCAGTCACTAAAAGAAAGGGGATGGGTTGTAGGGGCTCTATATATATCCAAAATTTAGGACTACCATTCTCCTTGATTCTAGGGAAATTTTGCTGGATATGTTAAGGCATTATTGAGATATAGCGTTTTCAAATAAAAAGTCCGTCCTGTACCTCTAAGGGTTAATGAAATGAAAAAAAAAGAAGACAGTTAGAACCATTTGTTACCCGATTTTGAGGACCCGGAAAGGGAAAGCCATATTTTCAATCTGCTTATATCCAGATTAATAGGTCGTTTTTATGTAAAACATGGAACTACATATACTGATAGCACTTAATTGAAATTTTAATCCATGAAGTCTGTAGTTTTTCTGATCAAATGGTGTACGAATGAAGTCATTCTGTTCACTCAAACGATAGTTATTAGCGTTCAAGAGCATAACGATCAAAATTTTTCAATATTTTGAAATGGCACCCGGTATAGAAAAGAAAGACACAGTCCTACGTTAAAAAAACACGAAGTGTGATTTGCATCCATCATTCACGTCGAATCACCGGAAAGCTTTCCGAAATTATTCCAGCCAATCAGTTTCAGCCAGGGAAAAAGAATCCCATTACACCTCTCTCGCCGTATCATTCCACAGGCAATTACCAGGCAAAATATAGTCATCGTCCATGTTCGGACATGACCTTTTCCGCCGGAAATACGCAACAGAAGAAACCTAACGAAGTCGGGCTGATTCTGCAAAACCGAAAGCGGGCAAGATGGGCACCGAAGGCGATAACCGTCAGACAAGAATAATAGAGCAACGAGCACATGCATATTGCATGAGCAAAACGAGATGGAAAATGTGCGAGAGCTCGTCGGGGAAAGAAGCGAGCATCGAAAATGGCTTCGAAAATTTATGCTCCGCTTACAAGAATCTATGCAAGTATGCAAAATTACTCATGTCTTTTCATTTTACTACTCTTCTCGCTTCCGCTCGGATCGGATTTGACCCGAGCAGAAAGGAAAGTGCAGTAGGCTTTGGGACTTTCAACGAAACCCGGCAACCAAACTTTACTCGGGGAAAAAGCGAGAATGTGTTTGCATGTGAACTGGTTCGAGATTTTTCCCATCCCTCGAGGCTGAGCTCTCAATCCATTCGATGGTGGCGACCGAACCGATTACCAACGGGGCGCAAGGAATGCAATTATGTCGATAAATGGAAGAATCGTCAGAAGATCTGGGGTTTGTGTTGAAGGCCGGGCTTTTGCGATAATCAACTACCTTCTGTTAGGAGTGAGCTGAAACCAGCTGACGACGATGATGATGATGTGGAACCGAGAGGTAGTACTCACCGTAGGATTCAGGATAATCTATGCTCGCTCACGTTCACCCGGGCCATTCAAGGGTCGGAACAATGTTGAAAGCGAGCTTAAAATTAAAATGTTATTCGCGAACGAACGGGCCTTCGGTCGGATCGGCTGAGATTGAGGGCGAGGATTAGATGAGCATCATCAGGTCCTACAGACAGGCAGCCACAGGATACGGTTGATTTCACGTCCGGAACCACTCACGTGGCCATGCATCAGTGATGAAAAGCGGTGGGGGTAATGTTGTATAAATATGCACACGGCTTCAGGCAGATTGCGGTCGATGCTGGTGCTGCCTAGGCGGGGATCCTGCCAACCAGCCGGGCGGTGATCTTTGTTCAATATGTTATTTCTTTTTTTCTTTTCTGTTGCCGGGGTGATGATGATGGCAACGATGTGGCGCATGGTTACGAAAATAGGAATGAAGCTCTTCTGCGATGGCGAAGGTCCCAGTGCAATGGAGGTTTTAATCTGAATGCAATTAGTGGGAAATGTTTTCACCGTTGCCATCTGTTGCGGATTTGTGGAGGGGCTTTGTTTTTGCATTGAATTCAACAAACTTGTCGAGTTATTTGTATGAAAAATTCTATTGGGTTACATTTATTATACGGATCTATGACATTTCGTTACGGAACGGAAGGGCAACTTAGAGCGATTCAATGACGTGAAAAGTGAAAAGTTTTGTTGTTTGAAAAACCAAAACCACCAAATATCGTATTTTGACCTCATGCGATTTGCAAATTGTGTCGATCCGATTTCATCAGAAAAAAGTTATGCCCGTTGAAAGGCGGCATATTTTAGGAATAAACTGCAAAGTACAGTGAGCCTACTAGATCAAGGCCTTAAGAATGGTAAAATTAAAAGTTCAGAATTATCTCACTACGCAGCGCTAGTGTGCATGTAAACTTATTTTATAACCTGAATCTCGAGATCCTTGACATATAGCAAGTTGGCGACAAAGATGTATGTATGTATAAGTGAGGCCTTTCGGATGGTGTTAACATTGGGGGTGGGACGTTTGGCATACGAATCTTTGGTATATGGATGGTTCGCCGAATGGACGTTTGGCCGAATGGGCGTTTGGCCAAAAATTGTCTATTAGCAGAAATATAATGCAGAGAAAATGAAAAAACAATCTAAAAAATCTTTTCAAACGCATTAGATCCAGAAAAGGAAATATGGAACCAAAAAAACATTCTCGAACGCATTAGATAGCATCCCGAAATTCTAGACTTATTACACTTAGAGTTTATTGATATGTGTGCGTATTTGCAGTAATGGGCTTCAAATGGTGAGTTGACAACTTCTAAGGAGGGTGCGACCGACCTCTGGTCCTCACAAGTTCCTACCTCACGTCTCCACGAGTCATATGCTCACAAAAGACTGCCAGCTGAAACATGGAGACGCTGGTTGGCGTAGTCTGGGCAATGTTGTCAATCTGACAATAGCGAAGTGAGGGGGTGCGACCGATAAATCATAGCATAATTTTCCATTATCATATCTTTCAGGTCTACCAGGTCATCAGGTATTATAAAAAAATTAACATTTAAAATTATTTTTTTTTCTCATGGCAGTCATTGTCTACATTGTCTAAATTTTCTGGTTCATAATGGATGCGGAAGTTTGACTACAATTGCAACAAAACAGCAGTCGGCACATATGTAATTTTCAGTTCACATTATAATATCCCTTGACTATATACTATCATATAGGTCATTGTTTATTCATAACCGTTATCAATCTTCTTTATCATCATCATCATTTTTATCATTACTTGTGTTTTCGGGATTTATATTTTAACATATTGTTTTTCTATAATTTCTCCTAATAGGTTATATATACTTTTAATTATTATGTCTAATATGTCCAATTAACATTATGATTCAGAAGTATCTAGTTGAATAAAAGAAGCTGCAACGGAATCTATGGTAGGCTTTTGCACATATTACACACTTAGAAAATTTTACAGTATTCGGTAATTTTTTACCGAGCTTTCAACAGCTGAACGTTCGGTAATCTGTTCGGTAATTAAATAAACTGCGAACTGTCAAAAAATACCGTACAGTTCGGTAATTTGTGTAGTCTGGTACCAAACCGTTTTTTTTTTCGTTAAACACCAAAATATTCTGATGTTATTGTTTTTTAAATAATATTCTATATGATGTCATTTGTTTATTTTCTTATTAAAATATATTTATCCTAATCAGTAGAAAAAAGTATTTCCAAAAATAAATCAAGCAAACCTTTTATTCCCGTTGTACCCAGAATAGCACCAAAAATCAGTAAAAATGATTTCTCCGATGGAACAGATTTTGCATTGAAAACATAAACCGCTATTGTCCAAATGCTGCCGGCAGCCCGATTCCTACCGAGACTGTAAGGTCTTTCAAGCATTGGCGCAATCAACGGAACACGCTAAGAAGGGAACACGAACGATGCGTGTAGGCTGCATCGGATGCTGGTCAGTGAAGTTGTTTTCTACCTGTAGATGGATAGAATGAAGAAAATATACTTTTGATGTCAATCATTTCGAATAATACTCAGCTTTTTACATCGAACGTATTCATTGTTTGCCGTGTAATCAGCAACATCAAAAATATAGCTAGCCTGATGAAGGGTCTTATTAACGCTGGTTCATTTTCTACATACTCATATATATGATTTAATTGTAAATTTGCCGTGGATTTATAATATACTAAGTGTGACGTGAATTTCTAAATGGAATAAATAAAATTTATTAAAAATACCTCCTGAAATACAACTGATCACTGGAACTTCGAGACTTCGTGAAAAATGGCCGATGACAGCTGACAATACTTTACTGGACTTCGGTAATTCAGTGTTCATTTTACGTTTTATTCGGTGAAGTGTTTATAAGGCCAACAAAAATAAAAGCGTATTGCTGTTATAAAATCAACATCAAGCAGCAAATAGTGACCATGGCAACAGTAAATTAAAATGTAAATATGTTATTTTTGTATAATTTAACAAACTTTTTTAGGATACCTCAAATCAAGATTTTGGGAAATTGCTGCTATCACTGAAAACAAACGAAAACATGCATAAGCGTGAAACCACAGAACTCAACACTTTAACACTTTACAACATTTCTTAAATTTCAGGATCCACCAAAGGGAGATCATAAATAATAGATACCGAGTGAATACAGTATTTTTCATTTACCTAAATATATACACTATTGCATAAATTTTTCATGGGAATGGGAGGGACCATCAGGGCACCCGATTGAAGCACTCTGGATGGGGAGAGTGGAAATGCCAACTCCCCATTGCTAACAGTTTGTGAATAGAGGGCGGGCTCTTCTCCCCGCCCATAGGGGCATCCCCATGTTAGATAGCTTGCTCTTTTGACCAATTGTTCAATTTTGTTGTTGGAAGGAGATTCTTCATATTCCAGTGGATACGTATAAGTGATGTTGCCTATCGATCCACTCAACCCCTTTTTGGCCCTTCGTACGATGGCATGAGTAGGATAATCAGTGGTTATTAAAGCTTGATGAAGTCTAACACCGAGGAGCGCTCACTGCTGTCGGACTTAGTTTCCGTGCTACAATGGGTGGTAGTACATATCATCATACATCATACATAAAGGGCGATACGGTTAAAATTTGGTCAATATAAACTTGACGTATTTCTTTCAATTTTGCATTTAAAAAACCTGAACACCCCTCATTTTGAAGGTGTGTGTGTGTAGAATGTTGCTCCTATTTTGATTTTGGAATTCACTCTTCAGTTGTCAAAATGCCGTCCAAGCAAGAAGAGCAGCGTATCAAAATTTTGCTCGCGCATCGCGAAAATCCGAGCTACTCGCACGCAAAGTTGGCAAAATCGCTAAAAGTTGCCAAATCAACCGTTATAAATGTAATTAAAGTGTTTGGAGAACGTTTGTCGACAGCCAGGAAGTCTGGATCGGGGGGAAATCGAAAACCGGAAGCCGCTGAGACGACAAATAGAGTTGCCGGTAGTTTCAAGCGAAACCCTAACCTATCTCTCCGAGATGCCGCAAATAAGCTGGGTGTATCGTCTACAACCGTGCATCGAGCCAAAAACGAGCCGGACTATCGACTTACAAGAAGGTAGTGACTCCAAATCGCGATGATAAACAAAATACGACGGCCAAAGCGCGATCCCGGAGGCTGTACACGACGATGCTGACGAAGTTTGACTGCGTGGTAATGGACGACGAAACCTACGTCAAAGCCGACTACAAGCAGCTTCCGGGACAGGAGTTTTATACGGCAAAAGGAAGGGGAAAGGTAGCAGATATTTTCAAGCACACGAAACTGTCAAAGTTCGCAAAGAAATATCTGGTTTGGCAAGCCATCTGTACCTGTGGTTTGAAAAGCAGCATTTTCATAGCTTCCGGGACTGTCAACCAAGAAATTTACGTGGAAAGAGTGTTTGAATAAACGTCTGCTGCCTTTCCTTAAGAAACTCGGTTGTTCCTTACTGTTTTGGCCGGATTTGGCATCTTGCCATTACGGTAAAAAGGCCATGGAGTGGTACGCCGCCAACAACGTGCAGGTGGTTCCCAAGGACAAGAACCCTCCCAACACGCCAGAGCTCCGCCCAATTGAGAAATACTGGGCTATTGTCAAGCGGAACCTAAAGAAGACCAAAAAACTGCTAAGGACGAGCAGCAGTTCAAGGCAAACTGGCTTTCTGCGGCGAAGAAGGTGGACAAGGTGGCTGTACAAAATCTGATGGCAGGGGTCAAGCGTAAGGCCCGGCAATTCGGATTTGGAAAAGCGGAAGCCTAACTGAATATTTTTCCTGAATTTTATACTAATTGAACTTGAAAACGAAATTTAATTTGATTTTTTAAATAAACGATTTCACCGATTTACACGCGTTTTCCCTTGACCAAATTTTGACCGTATCACCCTTTATACTGCCAGCTGACGAGTGACTGTTGACGAAAAATAGGAAAAAATTCGTTGAAGGCGATTTGTCATTGGAATTGAACAATGAGATGGGACTCATACAAAGGTAATGATAAAATAACGCGATGATAAAGCACTTAGAAGCTCCTGTATTTTCATGAGAAAATACGAGGAGTGCTTTACCGGCCTCAAGGAGCGAATAGCCTCTATAGAACTGAGACTATCCGTGAAATTGAAATACTGATCCGGTGCTAGTGAGGCAACCATTTGTAGCGTAAAGTGTATTGCCGCTAATTCAGCGACATTTACGGAACAAGGAGCATGAAGTTTACGATTGGCGCTATAAATTTCATTAAATATTCTGAAAGCCTGCTGACTCCTCTATCAAAGATCCGTCAGTGAAGAACGACTTAGTGGAATCAACTTGGCCAAACTTAGCAGCAATATCACCGGAGCAATCATAGAACGATGATGCTCTGGGATTCCACGAAGCTCCTGCTTCATGAATAAATCAAAATGAACCGAATTGTCGAAATCAGAGAAGCAAACACGATTGGAAATGTTCGGCGAAGGGCTGACATCCTGTGTTATGTACAAATGGTACAAGGTCATGAAGCGGGTTTGAGGATTCAAATCAAGGAGCTTCTCAAAATTTTCGATCACCTGGGGGTTCATAACTTCACACCTGGTGAGGAGCCGGAGAGATAATTCTGAAAACCGATCCGAGAGTGGCAACATGCCAGCCAGCACTTCAAGACTCATGGTGTGAGTCGAGTGCATGCAACCTAACGCGATACGAAGACACCGATACTGAATACGTTCCAGTTTAATGATGTGTGACCGAGTCGCTGACTGAAAACAAAAACTACCGTATTCCATAACCGACAAAATCGTTGTCCGGTACAACGTTAGAAGATCTTGCGGATGCGCTCCCCACCAGGTCCCGGTAATTGTGCAGAGAAAGTTGATCCTTGGCTGGCACTTTCGCTTCACATACTCAATATGGGATTTCCAGGTGCACTTTGAATCGAACCAGACCCCAAGATATTTAAATGACATGAAATATTAGATTGTGGTCAATTATTTGGTTCGTATTAAGGTTATTTTTCCTCATTATTGTGTACAAATAACCAAAAGTCACATCAAAACAACAATTTAAGTTTATCAATTTACTTGTACTTTTGGTTTACTAATATAATCGACCAAACCGTCGTGGGATATATAACTATAATGATTATGTAATCTCCTTTAACTTTCAAATTATTAGTGCAAACGTGTGAAAGTCAAAAAAAAAAAAGTTGTTGGAATATCCATGTTAGTGGAAACCAACACAGTTTTGTTGATGGAACATCTCGAATAACTAATGAAAAGGCGTGTTTCTTAAGTTTTTAGCCACTCATCAAATTAAATTCAAAGTATTTCGAAAACGGTTACCTTTAGAGAGATTATCATTATCATCATTTCGATTAGAAACTTGATGTTCAATTATATTTTGGCATCGAAAAGTACTTTTATTAAACAGAAACTAATTTTATGAAAATCTTTCAAAAGTTGCAACTCAGAAAACTTTTTAAGTTTGTTGTGATCATGTTGTTCGTACCTCTTAAACAATGGCTGTTTTGCCTTAATTTTACCATCGAAATTTGAAAAAAAAAATTTAAGAAGGGAAATTTTGAGAATTTTAATTTTAAGTTTTAATTGTGATTTTTTCATGTGAAATAAAACTATTTTTTCAATACATATTTTTTTCATGGACATTTTGATTCCCAGCCATTATTTCACAGACACCTTTTTTAAAAAACGAACGATTTCCGAGTTACTGCTTCTCTAAAACTGTAGTATCAAAGACCACTATAAGTTGCCTCGTTGTCTCAAAAAGTATACGTCTGCAGTTGTATCACAACATCGACCATTTCCCATACTTGAGTGTTTTTACCAAAGCACTGTATACTCATTGTTCTGAACACGTTTGCTAAGTTTCGGCCAAATCTAACCCGGTGTCTTCACTAGCATTTTCTGTCTTGTCAGATATGTCTTAACATATGACAAACAACCTGAAATTTTTTCGATGCTGGGCTTAGCTCAAACAGATTTGTTAAGACATTTTCATCAAATTTTAACAATTGCAGTACCTGATCCCGTTTTTTTTAGGATCTCGAGCAATGATGGAGTCTCTAAAAACAGGTTTTATGGAATAGAAAACTTTTTTTTAATATTTTTGGATTTCGTTATGTTTTTTTTTTCCTCTGTTCGGGACATAAACCACTGAGACCAGTAATTTGATCTATTGTAGTATATCCCGTGTCCTTTGTGTTAGTGCATTGTCGATTTACCTCATCACTATTGAGAAATGATGAGGTATTCGGTGTTGTTACAGTTGTCATTGTTTGTTTTGTTGGCAAATGAATCGATTTTAAATGAAAGTTTCGTTATTTAAACCCTTTGAGGAGTGAGAGCACTCTTCAAAGGCGCGCCCTTTTATCAGTCAAAATCAGATTCATTACAAAGAAAACAAACCATGACTCCGATACTGACCATGCATCTGATGACGCTAGCGATTCGTACCGTCTCCCAATACCGCCTAGCACGGGTGAGAAATTATCTCCCGCTGTTGGGTTTATTTTTAGCCTCACCCGTGCTAGGCAGGATTAGGAGACGGACAAATCGCTAGAACTAGAAACAAGCAATAGGTCGTATAAGAGCACGATCGGTTGGCATAACCTTTTGTCAGTCAAGGGGATTTCCCCCCTTGCCTATCCTGCATAGGGTAGTATGACAAAGGGTTATGTGCCTGATCGGATACTACCGTTCAAATGCCCTCCGCTCGTTTTTAATCTTGTATCTTTCAATTTCAAAGCCTGCCGTTGCCCTATACGGAACTATCAATACACTTTCTCTTCATGTCTATTTGTTCTAGCAATAAAATTACTGTCCGCTCCTAGCGCTTTGCATGGAGATGGGAGAATTATCTGCTTCTGAAAAAAAAACTTCATCAAACTTTGTTCTAGTAATAAAAAAGTGCTTTCTACTCCTAGAGCCTCATGGTGATGAGAAATTATTTCCTTCTCAAACAACATCATCCGTGATACAAATGTTAAGACAGAAAATACTAGTGGAGACACCGTGTAAAATGCTAAAGTTTTGTCATCTCGACAAAAAAAATTTACTGACAAACGTGAACAATGGCTTCTTCCGTAATTTTCTCATAATAACAAATCTGTTGCCTGAACATAGTTACTTTCTAAACTTCTGATAAGTCCAATCCTGAACTACGAGGAAAATTTCCGCAAAACTTTGGGAAAGTACTCTTCAAAATTTCGTGGAAAATCTTCTTAAAGTTGTAAGAAGTTTCTTCCTGAAGTTAAGGGAAGTTCTTTTCTGAACTTCCGAGATGTTCTCTTCTGAACCTCAGGGGAGTATTCTTCTGAACTTCGGGGAAGTTTGTTCCTGAATTTCTGAGAAGTTCCTGCTTGAACTACTATATCAAAAGTATCTACCTGAACATCTGGGATTTTCTGAACTTCGAGAGGTTTTCATTCTGAAATGCTGGAATGTTCGATTCGAAACTTTAGGGACGCTCTCTAGCACTTCTGGGTAGATACAACTAAACTTTTGGTCTCTTCGGAACTTATGTACTTCTGAGGAGTTCTTTACTGAATTTTTGAAATAAAAAAAAACATACTGAACTGCGAGGAAATTTTTATTGAAACTTTGGGAAAGCCGTCTCCAAAATTTCTAGGAAAATTCTCTAAAATTTGTTCTTAAAGTTTCTCCCTGGACTTCTGATTTTTAAGACGTTTTCTCCATAACTCTGAGGAAGTTTGTTCAGAAACAATTGGGAAATTTGTGCTCAAATTAGAAAGAATTACCCCCAATGCTCTTTGAAAGATTAATTTTGTTCTCTCTAAAAATTTTTGAGAAATCTTTATTCTGAAATTTTGAAATGTTCTCCTCTGAGCATTGCAAAATCTGCCTAGCACTTTCTGAGGATTTTTTTCCTGATATTTTGAGAAATTGAAGTTAGTGCCCTTCCTGGTTAGTTCCCGTCTAAAATTTGGGGAAGTTTTTTTTTCTGAACTTCTTAGTAGTTCAATCTTGAATTTCTGGGATGAACTCCAAAACCTCTGAAAAGTTCCTAACTTCAAAGAAGTCCTCTTCCCTCTAGTTCGTCCTGAAGCTCTAATAAGTCCTCTCCTGGTTCTTGGGGAAGTTCTGCCTTGAAATTCGGGTAAGTATGATCTTGAACTTCAGTAATGTTCGGTCCTGAATTTTTGAAGGTTCTTCTTGCTTGGACTGCTTGCTCCCAATACTTCTGAGAAGTTTTTACCTGACCATCGTGGAAGTTTTTTTTTTTTGAGAAACTCTCTTCCTCGGGAATAATCTTCCCGAAGCTCTGGGAAGTCGTCTTTTAAACTTTCCAGGATGTACCCTAAATTGTGGATATTTTTTTTCTAGGACTAATTCAGAGATATATTTCTAAATTCCTAGCACAAATATACTGAAATGATGCATTTAGTAGTACCTTGGAAAATTCAGAGCTTTAAGATTTATTTCAATAGCTCAGAACTTCTACTGTTGTTCTGTCCCCGAGTGGCAACCGACTGGGGCTTAGAACAATGATTCAGCAACTTTTTTTTACGCTAAGTTTCTCAAATATGATTTGAGTTGTTGTAAACCTTGATTTTCGTTGTGACTTAATGGCAAAGGACCAATATTACCAACGCTTTGACAATCATTTTTCGCATGGGATTGAACACTACCATAAGTAGGGACTCCATGTTACCCTCAGAAAGGGCCTGTACGATACTTATCTGTGAACCCATTGTGTCTCCAAGTGGCCCACTGCTTTCGTTTCTTCAAGGATTTCTTATTTAAATGATACCTACGATATTTAAAAAAAATCAATAAAGCTTCTTATCGTTTCTACAATACTGTTTAAATCCTTGTAGGTTTTAAATAAAAAAATACATTTTATTTTAAATTTAAAGAAAAAAATTAATTGTCTGTAAAAGTTTGCAACATAAATAAAGTGTCTGCTAATTGTCTGCACCGATAAAAAAGTCTGCAACAAAAATGAAAAGTCTGCAAATTTACAGACATGTCTGTAAATATGGCATCCCTTGTATCAATTCATTTCTGTAAACAACAGGGTTGCTACGATTGCTACGATGCATGGATGGATTCACCACCAGGTGGCAGGGTAATCGCATGAAAAGCGCTAACATCAGTCCATTTTTTTGAATGCATACGTAGTTGAAGCACAATTTTCCAAAAAGTGTCATTGTGACAATTTATTCTCATTCCACAATACAAATGAACCAAACTGTTAAGTAGAATGTTTCTTTAGAGTTTCACCAAATAGGCAAGTCCATAAGTTTTCATCGGTCATTTTGAGAAATCACCCTTCAATTGCAATACAACTATCGCACACTTCATCGTTTGATCAATTCAGCCAATTATAAGCTGCCACCCTTTCTTCCATTTGTGACCAGCTGTTCTTGTTCATCGCAGATCTCACGTAGCAAATTCGCCCCCCCCCTCATCCTCTCGTATTACTCGCAGGAACAAATAGAAAGTAAAGCTCCACCCGGAAGCACATCACGTTTTCATTAAAGATACTCGAGGTAGAGGTCCTTTTGCTGTAGTTCCGCTCTCCCCCCGCTCCATGCTGCATCTGCCCGAGAGAAGCAACTTTTGATCCTGGCACTTACTCTTCTCCCCGAGCCCAACTGAACAAATGCTATTTACGGTTCAGGTTGGCCATGCACGCGAGTTCCAATAGTGAGTATAAGTTGCTGCTTTCTTCAGACTCGAGTCGTGTTTCCACTTTTTGGTGAGAATACTCGGAGCGGTTTTTGTCGCAGTTTTGTTTTGCTGTTTCTGCCACTGCAACAGCAACAGAGCGCTTGAAGATAATTAAAGCGAATGGCTTCGTGCGCAAAAACATCTTGTGACAGCTCAGAAGCTTTCCCGGGAGCCGAGCCGGGATTTAGGAGTGAAGAACTTTGTGTGTCCACTTTCGCAGCAGCAGAAGCATCAGCAAGAAAGTCGTTGGGATTAGACAAACGATCTTGAATTTATTCCTCCGCTGCTGCTGCTGCACTTGCTTGAGAAGTGAACCGGACGAGTTAATTGAAACCGTGATGAATAACAACATGAGTTTGTTTTGTTTGGTGAGAGATATTCAGGAGAAGTCTTCTCGGGAGATTTGGATGCTGTGCTTAACTCGGAGTTAATCCTGACGACGACGACGACGACGACGCGGGACGAATTCGATGCGGCAAAGTAATTAAACTCGTTTTTTTTGCGGCTGCATGAATTTATATGACATATGATACGAGCTTTTTTTTCATCCCTCGTTGAAGGGAGAACGTGTCGCCATAAGCAATAATAAGGGGGCGAACTGCGCTCTGTGCCACTCAAGCCCAACGGGGCATGAAAATGGATATTGATGAGCGTATTCACTACGAGCAGTCATGAATATTAACATTTATTCATGTGGACTCCATTCATTATTTACAGAGGGCGACTTGTGTGTGGTCAATATTCTGGGACAGATTGAAGTCCGTTTACTTGAACCGAAATTTATCATTCCATTTTTCAAAATTTCAATAATGCTGCACTCTCACAGAATTGTCATAACTCTTCCCAGATGATGATGGCAAGAGTGGGAGCGTGAGTTTGCACTTCAAGTACCACCCCTCCAAACGAGGTCTAAACCGGTCAGAAGAATTTATGTCCAACATATTGAAAGCTCCAATTCACTCGAGCATTTACTCGCACCGGCCATCGCAGCACTTTAAACTGTAACCACCAGGACGGAGTCGCAGCCCGGTTCGAAGGGGGCAGCCAAGGGAAAATCTTATTGCTTTCACTTTGGCGCGACTCTGCAGTCCTGAAATCAAACCCTATGCCTCCTCTCTCTTGATGCTGACACAGGCCGGTTTACCATTGCCATAGGTTGAGGACCTAACCTTTTGCCACCCTCTCACGAACGGAGTGTGCGGAGAGTGGTGACCTCGAGAAAGCAGGATCCTCCACGGTCTCGGGAAGAGTTCCTCGGGTTGGGTGATGCTATCTTTCCGACTCGCAAGAAATGAGGGTCCTGCAGGAAGATATATTAGCCGCACTCGATATCGGAACGACCTTCAGCGTCGCTCTCCGCCGGCAACTGCTTGACTGTTGGGGGGAAATTTATGGCTGGGTTTC
>JASCZW010003157.1:0-81900 GCA_034211315.2 Aedes japonicus | reverse complement strand
GTTTTGAGACCCAAGCTAACGGAAACTGGCATGGAGCTCTGGGTCGCAAGATATTTTTCGGATTTTGTCTACCGGTGTTATCGCAGCGGCGTACATTCATGTGACATATTTGTTTGTTAATAATTTGTTAATACTGTTAAATCTTCTCAAGCGAGTGTAACTATTCTCTCCAGCCCTTATTGATTCGTTTATCGTTCCGTTTGCACTGCGTATGAAAAAGTTTAATTATAGACAACGGAAACAGCAGTATTTTCAAGTTTGTGTGATTTATTTGAAGAAAAATATGGCTTACTATTTGTGAGGTTATCATATTAAATTTCAACAATCAACCTATCATATGAATATATTCAGTGGAATAAAATACAGAATAAAAGGTTTGAAAATCAATTTCTGAGAATAATCAACATTTCTGAAGCCAACAATTCCCACACGTTCCCTATCGAATAGAAAACAAAAAAAAATTAATGTAAAATGACAATAGAATGGAACAAGTACAACGCATTTCCATCATCAGCCTACTTAATAAATTACTAGCAATGTTAGTGCTTCGCCGAGTCCTTCTGAAAACTATAGCAACAACTAATCAATAGTGTTGACGAGAGCTTTCAAAGCCATCGTGGATGATTGATGCCCATTAGCTGGTGATGGGACATGACTTGGCTATTTGGACCAACATATTTCCAAGCCAACGGAATCGAGGACGACCAACAGCAAGCACAAAGCTATTTTCAAACCAATCCGGACCATGTGGCATGTGCCTGTGCTTGGAATTCTTCTGTATCGGATTACAGATAACCCGAGAGCCTACGGAATGTAAACAACAAATCATACGAGAGCAGGATTGGCCCCCGTACCTACAGGGGAAAAGACCAAAAAAGAGACAGTTTTGAGCGACGCAATATGTGACGCAACAAGTGCTGCACTCATTCACGCTGGAATATGCGAAGGAAGATGTATGATGGGGACAACAAACGCAACGTCCGTCGCTGCTGACGAGTGCGGAGGAGTGTAAAAGTGACAGCACGGACATTCCACGCCACGTCGGATCAAATTGCCTAATCGAAAGTGTGTGCATGCGTCGTGCTCGCCATTGCCGACGCCGCCATTTCACCACCCCTCTCATCCTACAGTACAGAGGAAGCATCAGCAAAATTTTGTTTTCTCCACTGTTGTTTGTCTCGGGTACGGTTTTCGTTTTGTTTACAATACGGGTTTGTTGTTGTTGCACCGTGAGGACGAGTGCAAACCCACTGTACGTGTGTAAGTGCGGAGTGGAGTAGTTTGTATTGGGATATACAATGAGAGGATGTAAACAGAAAATGCAGTTCAAGTCCGTTCTTTCGTTCCAACGCGGCAGAATGGAAATGTTTAAACCGAATGAAGGAGGCGTAAAATGAGTAATGAATCACTTGTTGATTGCTTTTTATTCGAAAACAGGAAAGCTGGCAGACATTGCGTAACAAGCGGTTGCAGAATTGTTATATTTTTTTTATCGTTAGGTAAATAGGAATGTAGATGCATTTGTTTACTGACCAAATGCATGTTTTATAAATCGCCCAAGTGGCTAATTAGGAATGCTGAACAAAATTACTATAATACATTTACCGTATAACGATCTCGGTGACAAATTTAATTATCACAACAACTCCCGTAGCATTCTTTTCGCAGGCCGTAGATAGAGCGAAGGCAAAACGGTGTCAACCTACACGGAGGTTTCTTCACACTTGCTACTCTCGTGTCCCAACAGAGACGTCTCTCTGCACACAGATAAACTATTTAGCCATTCGCGTGCGCGACTCACTTCGGACAAAATATTTAGCATTCTTTTCCAATTTATTTATTTAATTCTTCTGCTGATCCCCCATAATATCCTCGGCGTGCGTTTCTATAAATACTTCCTCCTCAAACACACCAACCAACCGTTTATCGTCATCGTCGTCCGACGACGATCGCGCGAAATGACCGCGACCATCGTCATCATCTTCTTTCACAAACGGTTATATTGGACTGCAAATCCCCCACCAGGTGTTATGGATGCTTACTCGAGCACACGCACCCACTTAATGCTTTTTTCCCTGCTAGTATTTTTTAACTAGTTTCTCTTTGGACCTCTCCCAAGAGGAAATCCGAACCTTGGTTAGTTTTGGCTCGTGGCAGTGCGAAATTTCTGCGTGCAACAATCAAAGACCGCGCGGCAGAGAGGTGCCGGCGTTGGCAGATAATGCATTCGACGAGGTTTCCACCGGATGCGGCAAATTCGGCTACGCGTTGCGAACGAGAAAAATGGATGGAAACGAAAGTCTTGAATGAAGATTGTCCCGTTTGCCTGAGATATAAATTAGTTATTCCAAAATGTATAGTTGTTTCAGCTATTATAGCTAAATTTATTACAATTGATAACAGTTGGTTAAATATCATTCGACCTATTTTACGCAACACCTATTTTTCATTTTTACATCGGGTGAGCTTTTTCAGAGGAAGACGGCGACCTCTGCGTAGATATTAGCATTCCTACCTCGCACGCCAAAGTCCTGAGCTCGAATATCACCGCTTGACAAGTTTCAAACGAAAATATCAAAAACACGGTATTTGAGTGTCGATGAACAAGCGCAAGGCTGAAAATTTCGATAATAAAGAAACAAACAAACAATATTTCCGAAAAAACTTTTGTTTAAAGGTCGTTGCGTTGAACACCCGGGCAGTTCCAAATTAACCGAGACGGTGTAGGACCATTATACCGAATGCCATTAGGCCGTATGCCATTAGGGAACAGTAGGCCGACAGCAGGTCAATGTAGCAAAGGAAGAGACCTATCTGCTATGTGTATGGAATTCAAAATGAGCAACGTTAGCTTCATGTTTTCATTCTACTAACTTCAATATTTTTATTCCACTTGCAATATCTAACAAATGCGTTTCACCCCCTATGCATATCAGTAAAATGTGTACAAAGTGGCCCACTCTATGGATGGTAGTGCAAACATATGTATAAAACCTTTACAAGACCATACAAATTTTGAAAATGTTCTAGTGAAAGATGTTATGACCACTTGAGAACCTTCATAGAACCTATTGGCTGTCACCAAAACCAGCATAGGGCCAAATGACCACAGCTGTCAAACTTCACGGTGATATTGTGGTTGGTTTTTGATGTTCTGCTTTGTTCAATTCTCTGCTCTTCTGAATCATTTAACAGGAAAATTTTGTTTGATAGCAAAATAGCCAAAACAAATTGATTTTTTTAAAGCTTATGAAATTTTCAATAAGGTTATCGAAAAGAATTCGAAAATCGGTCTCTGATCTATAGTTCATGGGTATTACACTAAAAATGTGGTATTTATTTTTCCACATTTCAATTATTTCAAATATTGGAATATTGGAAAAAATCACAAATTTTTTGCCAAAAAGCCAAATTATCTTTGCAATGGCTACTATAAAACTATTTGGTCATTTGGTGACTTTCCTCAATGCCAACTGGCCGTTTAATGCATTTACTGGAGGCAAAATGGTTTTAAAATTCTTTTTCAACTGACCATAATAAGATAATTTGAATGAGTCTTAAAACAGCATTTCAAAACAGCATTTTACGAGTTTATAAAGTCAAAATAAAACCTTTGAAAGGAGCAAAACGAACTTTAGAAGACATGGTTTTAAGATCATTGTAAAGAAGAAGGTTCTCAAAAACCTGACTAAAACTTGAAACCTATTAGCACCTCTTACTGCCATAATAAAACCAAATAGATTTCTAGTGGCTCATAAAACTTTAATAAAACTTAATAAAGCTGGATGGTTTTCACAATCTTACTTGAGATGTCATGTGAAAGAATGAATTTATTATTTCTTGAAATCTTCTAAAAACGAAACCAATGATCTTTTATTTCTCCTTTAAGTTATGAAACTTCTAGCAAATCTTTCTTATTTCAAAACTTCCAATCTGCCAACATTCAAATTTGATTCTTCAAATTATTAGGTTTTTTTTCTAATTTAAAATTTCTTTAGTTACATGGTAACAGTTAAAGTAAGAACAAAGCATCACAGCCATTCAAGAATCTAAGCGTGTGTTAAATTTCATAAATGTCACTTGAAATGCAATTGCCAAATTACAATACACAGAAGAAAAAAAGCGTTCCCGAATATGACAACAGACCGTGAACTAGTTCATGTTTTCAGGATTTTTCTTTTTAAACGTTATTTAGTTCATTATTACGTGATTCAGTTCACGATGTATTTTTGCTTATTCTCGTATTCATGACTGCAGTTCACGGATCTGGGCATGGATTTGTTTGCCGTGAGTTACGGTCTGGAACTCTGGAATACATTTGAGTGCTGATCCCGCAAGAAAATGGCCCGGAATGAGCAACTCATAATCCTTTGAATCATTGCTCAGTGGAACAATTGGTCGCGAGTTCAGACGACATTCGATCTGACACAGCAGCGTTATCGTTTCGTCGTGCTTTTCGAGGACCTGAACAAAATGCTTTTGGGCAGACTATTTTGCGGCCTCCCATAGACCGTCGAAATAAAATGCCCTCGGAGGGTTGAAATGCCATCGAATTCCTTGCTGGTTTCACTCTTGGCCGATCGCATCGCGATGCTTCTTACTGCTGATAATATCTCGCAGTTCGACGAAATCTCGACCATTATCGCTGTGAAGTTTCGAACACTGGTGTAACACTGATCGAAAGAGATTTTTAAGCCCAGCCCTAGTAGCACACTTGTTGCCATTCAGTTGAGATAACATAAATATGACTTTTTAAGTCATAATTAAGGTATTACAACTAATTATAATCGTAGTGTGCTACTTGGGAGAGCTCCATGCCAGCTTCCGTTAGCTTGGGTCCCAAATCCACTGAAAATCGTATTTTGACCGCATTCGATTTGCATTTTTCGTCACAAATTGGCATCAAAAAATGAAATTTTGATATCTTTTGAGGACCACTTAAATAACTGCCTCAGCTTAAATGTAAATGCCCCAGAAGCATTCTTTCGGAAATTTTTAAAATTTTATTTTTTTTAAATTAAACAAACAACTCTGGTCTTCCCTTAGCTCATTCGGTAAAGGCGCAGCTACAAAGCAACACCATGCTGGAGGTAGCTGGGTTCGATTCCTGGTCTGGTCTAGGAATTTTTTGTTATGGAAAATTTCTCAACTCCCTGGGCATAGTGTAGGACTGTACTTGCTACACAATCATACTAATGCAAAAATGGTACCTGGGATCGAAAGACTAACTGTGGAAGTGCATTTAGAACACTAAGTTGAGAAAAAGCAATAAGCTTGAAAGGCTAAAAAAGAAAACTCTGCAAAAGAAAGTATGTCGATCCGGCTTTACCAGAAAAAGTGATGACCAGTATATTTCAGCAAAAAACAGCAAAATACAGTAAACTCCCGGACATGCGCGGATTCCGTTGATGGTAGTCTCAAGCGTATTGACCTTTATTGTATCATCAGATAATAACTCGTGATCTTTCGTGTATAGGAAGTTGCTTTCTTGAGCAAAGTTGTTCAAAAAATCAAGGCCTTCAAGGATTCAATTCAAGGATGGTAAACTTAAAAGTTTAGAATTATCTCACCAAGTGTGTATGTAAAATTACTCTTTAACCTAAATCTCGAGATCCTTGCCATATAGCAAGTCGGCGTCTTGGACACAGATGCTTGGTTGATTGAGGCCTTTCGGATAATGTTAGCATTCGTACAGAACTCTTCCACTACGTGGTACTATTGTCCATGTGAACTTTGCCTATTACCTATATTTTGAGATCTAGATCGTGTATTAATTGACTGCTTTGAGGAAAGTTAGTTGTAAAATTATGAGCTTCAAGACGCTTGAATCAACAGATCAGAATTATCACACTCTGTGGCGCTAGGGTGCAGGTAAACTTACCATATAATCTGAATCATGAGATTCTTGAAATTTAGCAAGATGGCATCTTCGAAAATGATATTCGAGTGATCAGGGCTTTGAATTATAGAAACATTAAATACGAATTCGTCCGCTACGTGGCGCTAGTGTCCATATGTTCTTTTTGTGATATCTGTATTTTGATATCAAGATGAATTCATTGTTTTCAGGAAATTTATTCGGGTAACCATGGTTGTCCTATGAACTATGTAATGAATGTTTACCGTTAGTGCACATAAGTGGCTGATTACCCCAATATGGGTATTTTTGGTACGTTCTTCTGACAACTTCGGATAAGTTCTTCAGTGAAGTTCTTTTCAAAACTTCGAATAAGTTCTTGAGAGAACTTCATGACACTTCATGCAGAGCATCTCAGGGCAGTTCTGTAGAGAATTTCAGGGAATTTCTGCAAGAAAACTTTAGGGGAGGTGGATAAATTCAGATTTTTAATTAAAACGGTTTTCTCACTTCTGGAAAAAATTCCCACCAGATATATGTTTTTATTTGTTTTGAATAAATGTAGCGAATAAATTCTTAACATTGATTAAAAAAAATATATTTCGGGTTGAAATTTCTAGCAACCCGTTTTAAATACAAACATGAATTTATCAACCTTCCCTGAAATTCTCTGCAGAACTTCTTTACGTTCACTGTAAAACTCCCCTGAAGTTCTCTAAAAAACTCTCCTGAAGTTCTCTGAAGAGCTCCCGTGTAGTTCTCTGGGGAACTTCTCTGGAGTTTTCTACAGAATTTATTTTCCATTTAAATTCTTCTAATATGTCGTAGCCATGTTTTGAAAAAAGTACTTCAACTGACCTGACGATCAAAAATGTCTGTCCGTTTGTGAATGAAAATCATGGTGTTTCTGATATTGTAACATAGGTTAAAGGAGATGAATTTTTTCTGGGGGGTATTTATTTACAAACAATATTTACAAAATAATCAATGATTTGTTTTATAGTTGATTGTATTCTGGATAAGGTTCCGAAGATGCTGGTCAATCAATTCCAAATGTTATCATGTTGTTTGTTGTAACAAACTTTAAAAAGTGTATAATGGTGGTTCTTGATTGGGAAACAAAGTTATTGAAAAACGATCGGGGGCCGATTTGGTTCGACTGAAACCAAGGCAGATAAGGTGGACAGTAGTACTCTGCAAATTCAACAAAAAGTTCAAAAATTAACACGAAAAGCCGACAAATAATCTCTCCTGTATTTTTTCCGGAACCCTTGGATTATTGCACTTTATTTCGGAGGTAAATTCTAAATGAAACAGAGTTTATCATATTTGAATATCTGATAGAACTCAAACCGACAAATACTCAAAATATTGAACAAAGTTTTAGAAGTTCAAATAAGTCTAAGCACTTT
Source organism: Aedes japonicus (assembly GCA_034211315.2). NCBI lineage: Eukaryota > Metazoa > Arthropoda > Insecta > Diptera > Culicidae > Aedes > Aedes japonicus. Next base: position 74,631 of record JASCZW010003157.1, on the reverse strand, counting down.
TGTCATTAGGGCGAATCTAACATTAAGGGGTTTTTTTTGATTACTTTGATTACTTTCATACTATTATTGGTAGAGTATGCTAGCCAGCACTGTTGTGTTTCGATTTGTACTCAAGAAGCCCTCGAAAGTTTTAAAATGACGCTGTAATAAATGAAAGAGAGCTCATTGTTAGATTCGTTCTAATGAAAAAAGTAACTAGAAGTATCAACAGAACGTCCTCTTAAAATAAATCATTACAAAACTATCGCTTGAAACCGTTTGCTATTTACAAAACTCAAATTCACGAGGAGTCAAAAGAAATTGACAGCTCATGCGAACCGCGAGCATCGCCTACTTCTCTTTATCTGGATTTTTACAAAAACTGTCCATAACTAACCACACTAATAATCCTTTTGTTTTTTTTTAATTTTCAACTCAAAACTGAAGCATCTGAGATGTTCTGCTCACATAAAAGAATCACAGCTCATGAAACATGAACATGTAAGCTATTATAGATACAGCACAAAATCAATGACACACATAGTGATATAAACTGTACAGTGCAGGATTTCTATTCAAACGCATCGTCATTTTTGCTGAAAATAATTATTTAGTAGACCGAAAAACGGAGGAAATAATTATAAACACACAAAATTAAATCAAATGGAATGAAATCTCTTTGCCCAAATTTTTTAATAAGACGGTCAATATAATGATGAAAAACTACCTAATTTAGGGCAAAAACATTCGAGGGATGTCAAGATAATGTCTATCAATATGTTTAATTTTAAGTCTTAAAAAATCGTTCAGATATTATGTTCAGAAAATAAACAACCACAATCCCATGAAATTTAATTGCATCTTCACTGATTCCAACATCAAAATTTCTAATGAATATAATATACCATAGTCTGAAACATAGAAATCGGGCCTATTGAAAATCACTATCCTCAATTTTTTTTCGTTAACTACTTAAATTGGGCTATTTTGTGTCAGCAGATTTTTCAGTAGATCTATGGATCGAATAAAGTCAATCTGAAGACCATGAAAAAAATCGTTTATAAGTTGAATTTCAGCTAAATCAGCGAATAAGCTTTTAAGTTTCACGTAACTCAAATAATCTCAAACTCATAAGAAAATTTTTATAAGAGATAAAAAATTTAGTGATATTTCGTAAATCAAAATCTGCTATTATTTTTATTTCACCAAAAAAAAAAATCTTAATCTGCTATTATTTTTTATTTCATTTTTTTTTCTCAATAACAATGTTCTACACATTTATAGAACGAAAGCGAAGGAAGGAGTTATAAGTTGTTTAAGAAATACTTCTGAAATTACATTGCACCAACCAAACTGTTTTGTAAAACATGTTTTTGACATAACGACGGGTTTGTTGCGCAAAACTGCGAATCACAGTCTTGGGAAGCGCGCCACAGTTACTAGGAATTAACTTTTCAAAACCGAATGTTGCATTGCACGCCAAGGACAATTTATCGAATCGCAGCTGAATAGAGGTCCCACGGAAAAAAAACATTTAACAATTTTCATAAATTCTGGAAAGTATGAGCTCTTTAGTGTAATACCTGTAACTAGAAAATAAAAAGAAAGATTAGTGTTTTTCTGTGTAGAACTGCACAGAAATCTCGGCAAAAAGTATACGGTACAACATTTTAAATTCAAAAATGATGGGGCGTCGGCTGTTTACCATATCCTTAGATCCTCAACAACTCCTTGCAAGCAAGAAAGTGGAAAAGTAGTTATGAACGCAAAAGAACATCGTGAAACAACTGAATGAAACATGACTATGTTTTATTTCAATGGTTATGAATTACAAATGTTTTTAGGTGCTTGTTTGTTCCAGGAAATACCAAATTTTCTTTGAACCTTAATAAACGCTAATAAAATAAAACAACTACTTTTGGGATAACGTTTTTTATGGGGTTGAAAGTGGATGTATATTTCAAACTTTGTGAGCTATCAACAACACAAACTAATAAATATTTCTCTTTGAGTTGTTCACCAGTGCATACAAATGGTGCTACACAGCCTTTTCTATCTATCGGAAGTGTTGCGTTGCGTAGGTAAATCAACGTGAAAAGTGTTAAATAATGATAGGCTTGCGGCTCTTATCATATGGTCTGTGAAAATTCAATAACACTTCTGTTTTTTTTTGAATCCAGTAATTTTAATTCTCAATGTGACGTTGATTTTGTTTCGCGTAATTACATTTTTTTCAACGGCAGTTATTATGACCTTCAAGTTCCCGAAAACAACCAAAAATTAGTAATTATTTAAGATATCTGAGCATTATAGAACAATCTGTGCTAAACCAAGCACTATTGTGAACAAAAAAAAACTATGAATAAACGAATGTATATTGGTAGAAATTGCCTCCAACGTTTTTTTGACTTATCAGGCAGTGGCACTACATATATTGCCACCTACACTTCGGCATATTTTTTTAAAAGAAAAATATATGTATTAACTAACCACCGTAAGCATTGTGTTCCATAATAGTATGTGCTAATTCCTTGCTTGGCTGTGATGCTATACATTGCCATGTCCAAGAAGGTCTTTCTGAGCCATGATTCAAGCCCTCTGGTTTGGCTAAAGGGTGTTTCGATCAAAATTTGGTCGACTTAAACTTGACGCATTTCCTTTCATCGTGCATTAAAAAAAATTGCACAACCCCTCATTTTGAAGATGTGTGCGTTTAGCATCATGTCTCTATTTTGATTTTAGATTAGCACTTCAGTTATCAGAATGTCGTCGAAGGAAGAGAAGCAATGCATTAAAATTTTGCACGTGCATGGCGAAAATCCAAAATATTCTCACGCCAAGTTGGCGAAATAGTTGAATGTGGCTAAATCAACTGTAACCAACGTATTAAAAGTTTTTGAGAAACCGGAGGCCACAGCGACGACAAAAAGAGTTGCCCGCTGTTTCGAGTGGAACCCCAACCTCTCCGTCCGAGATGTCACAAAGAAGCTGGGAATGGCGCCTTCAACCGTGGATAGAGCTAAAAACGAGATGAACTGTCGACTTACAAGAAAGTGGTGACACAAAATCGCGACGATAAACAAAACACGCCGGCCAAAGCACGATCGCGAAAGTTGTACACGTCTATGCTGACGAAGTTTGATTGCGTGGTACAGGACGATGAAACTTACGTCAAGGCAGACTTTAGACAGCTTCCTGGACAGGAATTTTATACGGCAACCGGACGGGGAAAGGTGGCAGATATTTTCAAACACATTAAATTGTCAAAGCTCGCGTAGAAATATCTTGTGTGGCAAGCCATCTGTACCTGTGACTTGAAGAGCAACGTTTACATTGCGACCGGAACCGTCAACCAAGAAATTTCTCTGAGCGTGTGCCTACAAAAACGTCTACTGCCTTTCCTGAAGCGACACAATTGTTCCGTTCAATTTTGGCCGGATTTGACATATTGCCATTACGGAAAAAAGGCCATTGAGTGGTATGCTGCCAACAACGTTCAAATGGTGCCAAGGACAAGAACCCTCTCAACACGCCAGAGCTCCGCCCAATCGAACAATATTGGGCCATCGTCAAGCGGAACCTTAAGAAGACTCAAAAAGCTGTTGTGAGCGAGAAACAGTTCAAGGCAAGGAAGGATTCGGTAACTCGCATTCCGTAAAAAGGAAACTTAGATGAATATTTTTCCTGTATTCTGTGTTAACTGAACATGAAAAAGTTAAAGAATTTGACTTATTAATAAAAACTTTGATCGACTCACAAACATTACTGTTCGACCAAATTTTGTTCGGAAAACAAATTTTTGAAGCAAATTTTGATCCCGTTTTTTCCTATGCGATCTCAAAAACCACAATCCGAAAATTTTGAGCTCCTTGCCGTATAAAAATAACTTGAGCATCATGGATTGCAAACACTTGATTGGTAGAATCAAAAGATGCAATCGCAAAGTTGACATGAAGGCCATACAACGCTCCTGTTCTAACATCTCCTATTAAAAAATGTTTTAAAATGTGCACTATTTTTTTCTCATCAACAATGGACAATGTATCTTTAATTTCAATAAATCAGATCCTCTGCAAGTATGGTTATCTTTTTTTGACAGCTTCAGGAAGTGATTCCAAAATTTTAGTTGCCTCCTGTTATAAAAACAGGAATTTTTCATTTCATATTACATTTGTTCTTCTGTAAGAAGTTTTAGATTTAAAATTGAAAATTATGATTATTTTTTATGGAAATTTTATAGCAATATTTTTTTATAGCAATATTTTATTTGTTTATTTTTGATTGAGTTTGAACGTGAGACCACGTTTCTCTTTTTTATACCAGGTGTCATTTCAAAATTTTGAAAAATGAGAGCGCTACGCTAAAGTGAAAACTTTTCGAATGCTTAAAACTCTCGTTGAATAGAATGACTTCATTTATACATCATTCGATCAGAAAAACTTACAACACTTTTGCAGTTAAATTTTAATTAATTGCTATTAGTATAAGTATTTAACATTTTTAAATAGAAATGACCAACGTTTGCTCCACTAAAAATTTGCATATGAACAGGCTGAAAATATGGTTTTCCTTTCCGGATCCTCAAAAAACGGGTAACAAATGGTTGAAAGTAATAGTGGTATGGGAAACAAAGCAAGATCGGGTAGGGGCTGTGTTGGGTGAGGTGTGGGTTATCAAATCGGGTCTACATTTTAGGGACTCATTTGCAATAAAATGAGTTTCACTTATTGCTTCGTACGGCATGGACATAGTTGTACTTAGGACAAAACTTTAACTCACAATTTGATGGCTCGCGTCCCACTGATCGTCATTTAGTTTAGTTATCGAGATTGAATACAAATCTTTTTTCTCTGGCCTTTTTCATCCAAGCAGTTTGCTGTTTTCTTCTTTATAAACAAACATACATGACATATATACAAAATATTCGAATAAAGATACATTCTAACAAACATGCATGCTCGTACTTTCACAAGAACAAGAACACTACAATCATAACAATATCTGTTCAGGATCATCATTAAGCTATAGTATATTTTAAGTTAAAAGCTATAAATCATCAGCCAAGCCATCAGACTTAGTCCTGCGTGAGCCTCGCGGTTATATCCCTAATATAACCCACCTCTAATTTTCTTTCATGGAAAATATCCTGTTTCATATGTTTATTGTTTTTAAGATAATCATGAAAAGTTTTAGTTCATCATGATTTCGATTTTTTAAGGAAATCATTGAGTTTTTCATTACAATTTTGGATTTCTTTACTGTTTGAATTTCATTCACTTATGGAATGTTTCAATTCAGTTATGAGCATTTAAGTTTTCCTATGGGAATTTTTCAAATCAGCATTGCTTCCACCCCTATGTATTTACTGGATTTTTTTTCTTTTATTTCTTTATAAATCGTTTATTATTTGCTTAATTATTGACGTTTGAAAGTCTAAGACACTTTTTTTCTATCAAAAATAGCTTTCATCAAAATTTTTCGTTTGTTTTCTCGCGTTGAAAAGATAATATACTATGTTCGATATTTGACCTAACAATATTTGGTCTTTCGGCCAAATGATCCTTTTGACAAAATAGCGTTTGGTCTGGTGGCATATAGCCTAAAGTGCAAACAGTTCTTGAAAACACTTCTTTTCGGTTAAATATCACAGAGCTGATACATAAATCGAATTTAGCAAAATGCCCCTTGTATGCAATGTTTTTTGACGATGTTATTCGACTGTTTATTTTATTCAACCAAATTTGAAAATGATTCTTCCTCAGTGTAAATTTTCAACTTATCGTCACAGTGGTTCAGGGTTTTTTTTATGTATTAATTTTTATAAGTTTAATGTTTATTTTGAAAATTTATTTACACAGATAATGTATCACGGGTAAATAATGAAATTAGTATATCTGCAAAATAGATTCAAACTTACGAAATTCAAACACAACTGTTTGCAAGCATTCAAACATAAAAACTGAAAACACATATTTTGTTACTAAAAAGCGTCTAATGATACAAAAACACTGGGGTTTGCCAATCCACAGAAACATTTCCTTTTTAAAATTGTTTTTGGTGAAGCTACTCCATCTCTGAAAAATTTTTGCTTGTTTTCAGAGATGAGATGGCAATTCAGAAAATACACTATAATGTTGCTATAATGTACACAACATTTACAAAATGAGAACTCGTTAGAATCTTGTATTGCTTTCCCGACGATTGTTTTGCGCGTCTGTTGAGTGTTCCCCGTGAAATGGTTTTTTTCCACATTTTTTCAGCAATCATTTAGTTCTTCTTTATTCAGAGTTCAATATCTGCAACAGCAGATGACTTCCAACCTCTGCATGACTGAGGTCTGAGGATTTACATCGGTTTTAATGACTTTTTTGAGCTATCTTCGAGGATGCGTAGATTACAGGTTAGCAGGTATTAGCAGCTACACTTAAATTTAATTCATTCAAAAACTGATACCCTTCAAAATGATGTACACATTATAAGGGGGTCCAGGAGGGCTCCTAACATTTATTCAAAAAAGTAATTAAGCTTCTTATTAGATTATATCGCATATATAGTGATTTTTCATCTTTTTGAATAAATATTTAGACTTGCTATTATAATGTGTACATCATTTTGAAGGGTATCAGTTGTTGAATGAATTAACGTTAAGTTTAGCTGCTAATACCGGCTAATCTGTAATCTACGCATCCTCGAAGATAGCTCAAAAAAGTAATTAAAACCGACGTAAATCCTTTAAATGAAGAGATAATGATAAGTTGTCTTCAACAAAAAAGTGTAATTTTGAATTACCTTAAACTCTGTGGAACATTTAAGAAATGGAAAAATTCAAATAAAAAAGTTATGATAAAAAAACGATTTTAAAGGGGGTATTACATTTTTCAATTCTTTTTCATGCTACAACTTCGTCTAGTTAAGAGATAGGAAGTTTTTTTCTTCTACAAAGTTTCATGAAATGACCTAATCTACAATGTTTTAATACATAATTTTCAGTTTGAACCAGAAATAAAAAAGTTATTTTGTTTTATCTAGGTGTAAACACCACTTAAATCAAATTTGTAAACACAAAAATAAAGTACTTCAAAAATGTAGAGACATTATAGAAGACATTAAAGGGCCACACCTAATAGTTTCGCCGCAAATACCCATGTCCCACTTTTTTTCATTTCGTCCCACTGTGCGACATGGCAAACATTTGTGTATTCAACTTGTTGCAAAACTAGATTTTCATCCAGACTCATCATAATTATCCAATTCGACAAGCCCCGTTGCATCAACGTACGACTCATACGAATCTTCTTATTTCAACTTTTTGAGCATTTTTTCGTTATAAAAGGTGTATTTTTTTAAATTTTTAAGCCAATCCAAGTTTTGTTTTATTAAGTACCCAAAACACGGTGCCTCGCTTGACCGCTACTATAAAACAAAAATATCCATCGAAACTAAGTACAGGGCTCGATTCCTGTGATTATTCAGCACCTCTAGGCCAATTTAAATCTAGGAGGAATCTCGATATATCTTGATTTGAAGTTTTAACCTAAGAAATTTCAAAATACTCCATTTTCAAATTACTCAATATCACCAAAAAACGTCCAAAAGGTCTAAAAGGTAGTCCAAATCGTTTTCAATCAGTATGCATATGTTGCCGTTTTTACTATTATAACTATTTTCAACTAAGCTTACTCACCAAACTGACTCAAGTGTGTTTTTTCTATGCTTTACTGGTTTTAGTTTTAAGCGATTGTAAATCTGGAATGATTTGGGTGGTCTGTTCTCAAGTCTGATTTTGATCAGAATTAACGGATTCCGAAGCTTATTCGTTATGTAGGCCAAAACCTCTTCCGATGTCTTTGCAGAACTCCGGAACATGGTACTTCGTGATATGGTACTTGTACGTAAATGGAAGCTTTTTCTAGCTGATGGCAAAGTAACCTATTGCCTCTTAAAAATCATGCTCGAGTTGAAAACGTGCACATGAAATTATTCAATGAATTTGAAAATTAGAAGTTATGAGACACAGGGTGTCCTTCATTTTTTAAGAATGCTCACGACTATTTCTCTAAATCTCATATTTTGTAAAACGATCTTTCCGATTTCTAACGCCATTATGCCTAGCGAAGAAGAGTCGTGTCGCATATCTGTTATAAAGAAAGTCAATTCTGGAGTAGTTTTTCAAAGCATTAAATATTCATCTGTCCTCAAACAGACATGATTCCTGAAACCTTAACAGCTGTGTTAAGGCAAAACGTGCCTTCTTCCAGTAGCGATTCTTAGCGATAAAACCTAAATCGATGGTACGTACTAAACAAAAATCCAAATATTGACTCTAACAAAGAATTTCTCAGCCAAAAATACTTGAAAATATTTTCAAAAACAAAACTTTTCCAAAACAGAGCCAAATTTAAAACTCAGAGTAACATGGGTATTTTTAAAAATAAATTTGAAATTGTGACTAAACTTTCCGAAAATAATAATAAATAACTAGAAAATGAGAAGAAAGATAAGCAATTTTCATTTAGTTCAAACTAAATTGCTTAATTGCTTATCTTGACAGATACGCGTATTTCATCTACAATGTGCAGACTTCTTCAGGGTCGTGTACTAAAACTCGACTTTCAGGTAGAGGTAGTTGAAATTAAATGGAAATTACTTATCTTTCTTCTCATTTCTAGTTACAGGTATTTCATTAAAAGCTCACATTCTACAGGATTTCAAAATAAATGAAAAAATAAATTTCAGTTTATAGACGCACGCATGCCCGCACATTTCAGTAGAAATGGATAAATAAATGAAAATATTAAATTGCTTAAAAACCAATTCGTGATCATTTACCAGTGCAGACACACTACCTAAACCATTTTCAGAATCTAATTTGATTAACTATACTGGCCAGATTATTGACTTGACCGCGTTTATTCAAACCACTAAATAAAACGCTCTCATCCTTTCCGATAAGTTAAGAGGCTAACATTGAAGTCAAAACTAGAGACATCCAACCATTTGAATTGTAATTGCCAAATTTTATCTTCGACCTAATTGAATATCACTTCCTCGTAACATTAAACCAGAATTGAAACTCTAGTTAAAAAAAACACCCAAAACTGTGCTCCATAGGCCGTTGACTTGTATAATTACACATCGTTGTTTGTCAAATTTGCAACGTTCAATGTAAACAACTACACCGAATTGTTATTAAAACACCTAACAAATATGCGTACATGCTGCGACTCGCACGTTTCTCCTGCCCTGCGCCCGATGCTATCAACTAATAACGACGACGGCGATGTTAGTACTAATAATTTTGTCAACAAACTACGTCTGTTTGTCTACATGTGCAGCTAAACAATAAAAACGCAACTCTCCATGCAAATTTATGCCCAGCAAGAGCACACGAATAAAAAAAAGCCGTAGCGAGAATCGGTTCGCTTGTTCTACCAACACGATAACATCGTGTTATTTATTTCTCGACACTTTAAACTACCAGACAAAAAAAAATACCTTTGAGTAAACAGCAAAACAGTCGAACGGATTGCACTTTTTTTTTATTCGTTAATAATTCGGCTCTAGTTGACTTGTTTCTCCCGGCTCAGCGACTCAGTTGAAAAGAAATTTTTCACCACAATCGCTCGATTTGCTTCACTCGCACCTCTCTGCTAGCGGCTTGGCCAGATCACCAGAATCATTCGCCATACACACAGGTTCACACCATCAGCCCGAAGAACCCGTCACCCGTCTGTCACTGCGGCTCTGTCGCTGTTTTTCCGCCACAAAATCCGCGCGTTCTCATAAGAGCAAAGAAGAAGTAGCAGCAGAAAAATGCACCACACGCGATCTTCCCGACTCCGCGCCTAAGTGAAAAAAAAACCGCCGTCGTCGTCGCCCGGTCGGTTAAGTAAGCGAACACGGAGCGAAAATGTAATATCTTCAAATCATCGACACAAATCACACAAGACGACGGGAAAGTCCATCACAAAATAGCTCACAATCTCAAACCGACAGCTGACCAATTTGAAATACGGATTGATCGTACTTATGCCGGAATCCGGTCCGGATTTCCTTTCCGTCACTTAGTTTTGAATTAGAAACCAGTCACTAGCGGAACTGCTGCGGACATTCATCATCCAACCTCTTCCAGTAGAACACTAGAACTGCAAGCCGAAACTCCCGGAACGTTAAGTTTAAAACTCTCGGAAAAAAGGTCGCGCGCGCCAACACTTGCAGTCGTCTCGGGAAACGCGCACCAGCCGCAGACAGAACCACACACAATAAACTACTATATCAAACTCTATGGGTATGTCCGGAGAGAGCTCGAGAAACGAGATTCGAGATTATACCCCACGAACGGCCGAAGGAAAACTGTGCGATTACTGGCAGGCAGCACGCTAAAAAGAATCAACAGTCAGGCAACAGCAAAATGCTTGTAGTAAGTCTCTCGCGGAGGTCTCAGTGCGAAAATCGGCGTTTAGTCTTTTTTGCCTTGTTTTCGTCGGACGGTCGCCTGCTGTAGTACGCTGTGCGATGACGATGGTGGCGCGCGCGAGCACTCGTATCGTCATCAACCGTCTGATGTTGCAGCCATGTGTAGCGTCACACAGCCAGTGAGAGCTCCGTGGACTGAGCTCGCTTGATTCGAATGCGAGACGGAACTCCTTTACCACCCGCCGACGCCACCCGGTACGAGAGGTTGAGGGGTCGATCTGCCTCCTGTGGGAATTGCTACTCTGTGACATGCGACGGCTACGGCGACAATGATGTATAAAGATAATGTTGTTGACGGTGAGATCCAACGTGCTGCTACGCTGAATGAGGAATGATCCTGTGAGAGAACCTTCTTGGCTCCAATAGAAGTAACTATGGGTACGAAAAGAAAATCTATGCAACTGTTTATCAACTGTAATATCTAATGATTTGATGATTTCTTCGGCTTTAAGGTGAATCGCTGCTCCATGTATTTTTTCCTATCTTTTATCTCGTTCTCGCAAACTCACCTTGCTATTTCAAATTGATAAATCTCGATTGTTAGTGAATGAACATCGAATCGAACTCTATCAGATTGCTCACAGCAAGTAAGCATACAAACTGATGTGATTAAATTTTCAATATCTGACTCTGAGTTATATCAATTCTAAATGTTGAGGTAATTACTGTCATCAAGAATGATTCATCATAAGCCCTTAAGTCTTTTGAATAATGGAAACATATACTTTTTTCTATTTTCCGACATTTCAGCGTAAGTTATTGCGCCTTCTTCTAGGGAAGAAAAAGGCGAAATACGTTACGCAGAAACGTCGAAAATAGAAAAAGTATTTGTTTCCATTATTTAACTGATTTTCCGATTACCTGCATCAGGTCGCAACATTCTTTCGAACCACAGTGGTGTTCAAGGGGTCTATCTCTGCAAACATTGACGTAGGGCTTATGCCAGGCCCGGCCAAAACAGCACATCCTCTCCCGCATGGTTCTTCTGTATATGGCTTCTTTTGGTGGATATTTGGTACTGTTAATCACACAATTTACAGCCAATCTCGAGGAAAAGAACAGTTGCTTCGACTGATTTGTCACTGATGGTCAGTCACCGGAGAATATGCTGTGAGAGATATACTTGACCTCGCTGCTTACGTCCTTGTTCAGATCCACTTACTCGACTTAGTACGAGACACTGAAGAAGTCTGCACATTGTAGACGAAATACGCGTATCTGTCAAAGATAAGCAAAGGTAGTTGGAATTAAATGGAAGATACTAATTTTTCTTCTAATTTCTAGTTACAGGTATTCCACTAAACAGCTCACACCCTCTAGGGTTGAAAACAATCTTTCTTTGAATACAGACGTAACTAAGAAATAAGGAGGGAGGAGCGTGCAGACCTCCATCATGCATGAGGATTCTATTGTGCCAACTGCTCAAGGTGTATAATATTGCGCAGCAGTGTATAGGATGTGCAACTTTTCATATAAAAATCCTAAAATGTTTTTCTACTTTCAAACTTTTTGAGTAATTAGAATAGTTCTTGTTTGTATATTGTTGTTTTGGCTATTTATAAGGAGTGTACCGAAAAGTAGTTAGAAACATTTAATACGCTAGTGAACCTAAGCTAGTATATGAAATTTTAGTATGTGTACAGATTTCGTTGTGTTTAGTGGTCAAAAATCCTATTTCGGTTCGTTTATTTTCCATCATTACAGCTTTTTTTTTAATTGAGCTTCTTCAATTCTTCACACTGGTGTACTGAAAAGGATATGACGTTCAATCAAATTGCCGTTAAGGGACTGTTCATAAACCACGTAGACCGAAATTTGACACTTTCAAACCCCCCCCCCACTCGAGTCTACGTAGACTTTATCAAATTCATTTTTTTTTATTTATGGAAACTGTTCTACAATATGTGGCTCCTGCGGTTTGAGGAAAGGTTTATGAAATAAAACTAAAAAAAACAGGTTATACAGTTATTTATTTTAATTTTGTTTCATAAAAATACTGCATAAATAAAGAAAAAATAACAATCAATTATGCAAATGCTAAAGATGCCCACATCATGGCTGCTTGAACCACTAATTAAAGTTCATCAGCGGAAGCTAACGGAATTCTTGTGGAATTGTTTCTTGGATGTCAAGTCCAATGATTTCGACAAAACGTGATTCTATCCATAGAACTTCCGTAACTCCGTTCTCGTCAACATCACAAAGAATTTCTTCCTGGCATTGCTACAGAATCTTAAGTGGCCTTATTTTCTTCGACGAAATATCTGCCTTGTGGATGTTTTTGAGCTGATCTGCGTTCGCTTTTGTCGCAAAATGCAGTCCACAAAAAGCACATGCGTCTATTTTTGTTTTCACTTTAGATATCAAGTTCAGTTTATCTTCTTTGAAAGTTTTCCAAAGCAAGTTGACGTCTTCCCTGATCTCTTAATGTATTTTCTACTTTGTCCCACATGCGTTGTAACCCTCTACTAAATGTTTGTCAAATGGGAGCAAGTTAACTATCAAATATCATCTCATTCACGTATAAATAAAAATACTTAATCCCCTAGTAGCACACTTGTTGCAAATAAGTCAAAGTAACTGCAATGTGACTCAATTAAGTTACAATCAAGTTTCTGCAACAAATTATGACAAAGATGTGTTGGTTGGGTGGTTGACATCATAAACTTACTATTGAGTTGGTACCATGCATTCGAGCTATCGATGTTTAAAAAAACGAATGAAGAAACTCAACGAACACGCTCAAAGTACTGTCTTTTGTTGTCCCTTTTTTCCTCTCGAAAAGATAAAATTTCCAAAAGTATCGTGATATGTGTTTGCAAATCATTTTGCCAGCACTTGACTGTGGATCGGAGTGTTGGAAGTGGAACAAATCGAAAAGTATGCTCCGAATAAATGGACAAAAAGGTGATAGCCATTATTGAGAAAAATCCCAATCTGTCTGTGCGAAATGTGGCGGGGAAGTAAAAGCTATACGTACAAAAAGTGAAGCTGGGACAAGAACTGAAGCCGTACAAAGTAAAAAAGGTGCCCAACTGTTATTACATGCAAGATTTCACTGCAAAAAGTCGTGCTTGATACCAATTTTTTGCAAAGCTTTTCTTGTATCACAATGGACGACAAAACATACGTACTCGAAGACTTTAAATAGATTCAGGGTCTGGTTTTTTATACCGCAATTAAAGGAACGCCGTTTCCAAGTGTTTTCTGACAAAAAATGTGTCCAAACTCTCGAAAAAGTATTTGATTTGGCAGGCCATATGTAGTTATAAATTAGAAGAAAAATTAGTAATCTCCATTTAATTCCAACTACCTTTGCTTATCTTCGACAGATACGCGTATTTCGTCTACAATGTGCAGACTTCTTCAGTGTCTCGTACTAATAACTCGACTGAAAGAAAACCTTCGCCACCTGCCGTATATATACTATTTTCTAAATACAAAACGTTAACCTATCATTATTTCGTTTATACCTATCTTATTATTAGTTTGTTTATACCTATCCTGAGTCAAAAACAAGTGTACTTAATATCTAACTCGCTTCTTTCTCATCTATACCTAACATACTTATTGTGTCGCAGCGGGTGCTCCGCTTCGTCGGGTTTGATGTCGTTTGGGTAGTAAGTTGAAGAGCCATGTGTAACCGTTGCCTTGGTCTTTGTTTAGAAGATTTGTGTTCTGTTGTTTGTTTATTTCTAAGCTTTCTGCGACGTATAATTTCCAGGGTGTAGATGTAGTCCGTAATATTGTGATGTCATTCGTCGTTATGTCGTGATTTTCCGTGAAGATGTGTTCTGCGACTGTTGATTTGAAGTTATGTGAAATTCCTTTCTCGTTCTGTTTGACAGCCTTAGTTACCTCCGCTAGATGCTCCTTGAACCTTGTTGCCAAGGTTCTCTTTGTTTGACCTACATATATTTTGCTGCATTGTTTACACTTGATTCTGTATACCTCTGCTCTGCCTAATGTGTCTACTGAATCTTTGGTGGAGCCTAACATCGATGCTAATTGGTTGTGCCTACTAGAAAAAACTAAATCTAAGCCAAATTCTCTAAGTCGTGGTTTAAGCTTTTGTGTAATGTCTTTATCGAAGGGGACGGATACACGTTTTAGGGTTCAGGTGAGTCTGAGAGGGTTGTTAGTGATTTCCTATGAAGATGTTTTTCCTTTTTGTTGATGATCGCTTGAATTGTCCTCTTTTCGTACCCATTGAGTCTGGCAGTTTCGAAGATATATGCTAATTCTTTGGCTTTTCCAGTTTTATTGAGAGGAAGGGTCAACATCCGGTGGATCATGTGGTGGAAAGTGGCCATTTTGTGCTGAAAAGAGTGGTTTGAAGTGTATGGGATGACTCTTTGGGTGTTTGTGGGTTTTCTGAAGATTTCAAACTCTAAAGGAGATGCCGACAATAATTCTCTCTTTACTAGAAGGTCGAGGAATGCAAGTTTTCCATCCTTTTCTATTTCATGGGTGAACTTAATGTCTTTGTGGAGATTGTTGATTTCTTGAAGAATTAGGGAGAGATCGTCTTTTTACAACGGCGAAGATGTCGTCGACGTATCTCCACCAACGAGTTGGGAGTAATCCTTTGCTTTTAGGATTGTCTCCAAATTCGCCATAAAGAAGTTCACAGAGGAATGGGGATAGAGGATTTCCCATAGGGGCTCCTTTTAATTGTTTATAGAATGATCCTCTGAAAGTGAAGTAGTTCTCTTCCATGCAAAGTCGAGTCAGCTTAAGGTACATCCGCACCTTTTGCTTCCATGTTGTGTCATCCCCTTGTTTCAAAAGCCAATCTTCTAGAAGGTTAATTGCGTCCTTGATCGGTACGCTAGGAAAAGAGGCCGTGACGTCGAAAGATACCATTACTTCATTGTAATTTATATGACCTGATGACTGTAGCTGTTGTACAAATTCTTGGGGGTTGCGAACTGAGCTTGTTGGGAATTGCTCGGAGATATCTTGAAATTCTTTTACTAGCCATTTTGCTAGCTTATGGGCTGGAGATCCTACAGATGAAACAATCTCCCTCATTTTGTTTCCGGGTTTGTGGACTTTTGGGAGGCCTTTAATTCTGGGGAGGATGGGGTTTGGTTCGCGAAGGCGGACTGCTGCATCCCATAATACTGCTTTACACTCCTTTAGTGTTTTGTCCACGTGTTTCACCATGTTTGGTAGGGGGTCTACCCGAAGCTGCCTATAAGGACCATTATTGATCTCAGAAGCCATCTACTTGTCGTAGTCCACCTTATCCATGATGACGACTCTGTTGCCTTTGTCTGCTTTTAGGTAATAATACGTCGACGACATCTTCGCCGTTGTAAAAAAAGACGATCTCTCCCTAATTCTTCAAGAAATCAACAATCTCCACAAAGACATTAAGTTCACCCATGAAATAGAAAAGGATGGAAAACTTGCATTCCTCGACCTTCTAGTAAAGAGAGAATTATTTTCGGCATCTCCTTTAGAGTTTGAAATCTTCAGAAAACCCACAAACACCCAAAGAGTCATCCCAAAGATTCAGTAGACACATTAGGCAGAGCAGGGGTATACAGAATCAAGTGTAAACACTGCAGCAAAATATATGCTAGGTCAGACAAAGAGAACCTTGGCAGCAAGGTTCAGAGAACATCTAGCGGAGCTAACTAAGGCTGTCAAACAGAACAGAAAGGAATTTCACATAACTTCAAATCAACAGTCGCAGAACACATCTTCACGGAAAATCACGACATAACGACGAATGACATCACAATATTACGGACTACATCTACACCCTGGAAATTAGACGTCGCAGAAAGCTTAGAAATAAACAAACAACAGAACACAAATCTTCTCAAACAAAGACCATGAGCAACGGTTACATCATGGCTCTTCAACTTACTACCCAAACGACATCAAACCCGACGAAGCGGAGCACCCGCTGCTACACAATAAGTATGTTAGGTATAGATGAGAAAGAAGCGAGTTAGATATTAAGTACACTTGTTTTTGACTCAGGATAGGTATAAACAAACTAATAATAAGATAGGTATAAACGAAATAATGATAGGTTAACGTTTTGTATTTAGAAAATAGTATATATACGGCAGGTGGCGAAGGTTTTCTTTCAGTCGAGTTATTAGTACGAGACACTGAAGAAGTCTGCACATTGTAGACGAAATACGCGTATCTGTCGAAGATAAGCAAAGGTAGTTGGAATTAAATGGAGATTACTAATTTTTCTTCTAATTTATAGTTACAAGGATTCCACTAAACAGCTCAAACCCTCTAGGATTCATATGTAGTTGTTGTTGAAAATGTAAAAGTTTCGTCTCTATCGACACTATCAATAAGGATGTGTACGAGAAAGAATGTCTGCAAAAGCTGTTGTTTTTGTTTATCAGTAACCAAGACTCTTCAGTTCTGGTTTGTCACTCTGCGAAATCTGTCCTGGAATGGTATAAGGTACAAGAGGTCAAATACGTGCCAAAAACAGCCAATCCACCAAACTGTCCAGAACTTCGCCCAATAGTGAAGTACTGGGCACTAGTTAAGCGGAAACTCTACGAAACTAAGAAGAAAGCAAATGGCACGAATGATTTCAAGAGTGGATGGAGAATCGTCACGGTGGGCGTTTCCGAGGATACCGTACGGAACCTGATTTCTTATGTAGAAACAAACAATCGGTATTTTTGAATAATTTGTAAATATTGTTTTGCTGATATTAATTTGGTGTCTAAGATTTAGCGTAGACAGTCTTTAGATGTATATATGCTAACATGAAGATAGTCTAAATCACGTAATATAGGTTCTAGTGTGAACAAGATGTTATGCTCAATTATTAAATTAGCTGCCGTATTATACTGATTTGATGTACTGCTTCAGTTTTTACAAAATTCAGGGCTCGAAACTGTGTGCAGTGCATCTCTTAGCAAACTTCTTGAAACTGGAACATGTTAGCATTTAAGCTCATTCCAGGACTAAGATAACCTAGACTCATAGAATACATAAATGAAATTTAGAACGCAACCAGTAAAATCCAAAATTTCTACGTTTATTCGTGTCATTAATATGTTGAAAATAAACATAATATGATTATAATTTCAAACATCGATGTCACTTCCCATGTAGCACACTACGACCTTTATTAGTTGTATTGACTTAATTATGACTTAGCAAGTCATATTTCTGATATCTCAACCGAATGGCAACAAGTGTGCTACTAGGGTTGGTTTTAAACATGGAATATGTTGAAAGAAAGCAATTTTTATGTTTGCGCCCAAAATTAACTAACTTTATGGTTGGATTTACCTGGAACATGTTTATTATGACGGTATTTTTCTCTGCGTGGAGGGTATGAATATCCGTTTTGTAGAGAAAAAAAATGTCTACGTAGACTTTTGGTATATCCCCCCCTCCCCCATCGTAGACAAACGTAGACTTTTTCGAAACCCCTCTTCCCCTTAATTGTCTACGTGGTTTATGAACAGTCCCTAAGGTAATCTAAAATATGATGAGCAGTACACCCTGCAGTTCCAACAATCTATAACTGGACCAAAATGTCTTCGATTAAATTCAGGAGAACAAATTAGCCTTCATTCGTGATTTGGTCTAAAAATACAGAACCAGCTTTAGGATCATCCAGCAAATTCAGATAAACATGGTTTTAAGAAGAAGAGTCATGCCAAAATGAGGACCAAAAATCTATACAACCGTATGTTGGACAATCGTTGCCAGTTTGATGGACGACAAAATGTATGTGAAGGAGGATTTCAGAGCTCTGCTGGGAACTCAATTTTACATTAAATCTGTTTGAGAGGGTGTCCCAGCAGCAGATACGACTGAAATATTTGACAAACAATTTGCGCATGTCTACTATACAAAAGCAATAATAAATGCTGATATTCCTCCCTTGAAAATATTGTTGATGAATCCTGGGGCACTGATTTGGATGAAGAAAAATCTAGAACTAAAAAGCTCAAAAATATAAAAGCTCCAGGTGATGATGGAATTTTCTATATACTCATCAAAAAAACTCCCAGTGAGTACCTTGTCTTTCACGGCAAAATTATTTAATAAATGTTTTCATTTCGCATATTTTCCTAACAAATGGAAAAATGCCAAAGTTGTCCCAATTTTGATGTCCGAGAAAGATCCAGCTGAAGCTTCTAGCTAAAGACCTATAAGTTTACTTCCTTCAATAAGTAAACTTTTTGAAAAAATAATTTGGAATAGAATGATGCTTCACATCAATAAAAACTCAATTTTTGCAGATGAGCAATTTGGATTTCGCCATGGCCATTCAACTACTCATCAACTCTTAAGAAATACTAATTAAATTCTTTCAAACAAATCTGAAGGCTCCTCAACTAGAATTGCTATTCTAGACATAGTAAAAGCATTGGACAGTGTTTGGCTTGAAGGTTTGATTGCTAAATTGAACAACATCAATTTCTCGCTCTACATTATGAAATTAATTCCAAATTATTTATCTGACAGAACTGTGCAGGTAAATTATCAGAATTCCTAATCTGATCAACTACCTGTTAGCGCTGGAGTTCCTCAGGATAGCATTCTTGGGTCGATATTATAGTACATTTTAACTTTCGACCTCCTTGATTTGCCTCAGGGTTGTCAGAAATCCTTGTTTTTGAAGACAAAACTTTGAAGACGATTTTGAAGCAATCTTTTTCGTACAGTACTAATGAAGTACATAGAATTTCGATTGTTGAGACTTTAGAACAAATGTCCAACAAAATCAGGTTAACAAAATAATTAATAATTTCAGACAAAAATCGTTGTCATCGTCTTTTGCAATGATTAATTCCCTTGAAGCTTAGTTAAAACTAATTTTAGTTTGTTTTTAGTTTTAAGATTATTATTATTATTATACTGACATGCAGGAATAAAAACCTGTTTAAAATACTGAAGCATGAACAATGTAAACAAAATTAGACATATATTTTAACAATTAAGGTTGATACGTTACGGTAATAGTTAAGGCACCTAGATTAACATGAAATGTAAATATTGATAAATTTGGAACAAATAAAGAGTTAAAAAAAGAATGCTGAAAATAACTGAGACGAATGCTTGCAGAAGAGGTTGCTTCCACTATATTGGAAGCATAACATTCCTCCTCTCTTCTGGCTGGATTGGGCCTCTTCCCATTATGCCACATCCTCTCTACAGTAATTTTATTTTAACAACGTTGATCCAATAAAAGAGATATCAACCACTTAACGTTGATATTGCTCAAAAAGGTATCAACTCAGCAAACCGTCCCCAACTGCAACCGATCGAACGCAACTGGGCAATCGTTAAGTGGAACCTAAAAAAAGGCAGGTCCAGTGGCTCACAACATACCAGGCTTAAAGAAAAACTGATCGGCAGCGTCCAGAAAGTGAACGAAAACCACTGTGCAGAACTTGTTCGACGGTATAAAGGCTGAAGAACCATAATATTACCGAAATCAGCAATCTGAATAATTTGTTAGTTTGATAGATTTTTTAACATGTTAATCTGTATTAAAATGAATTGCTTTTAAAATTGACGAATTTTCTTTGGTATAATTTCAATAAAAGAATCCAAAAGCTTGCCTGGAAATAGCCAGGATATATCTTGTCAAATTATGAATTTTGATGAAAATTATATTGACATCAATATTTGCTGTAATGCTTTAACTAGTCCTTTGACTACAGTTGATCTGGATTATGCATAAATTATCGATGTACCTCTATCTACAGCTGTTGAATAGAATGGGAAACGAATCCTGCTTGATGTGTTCTGTATCTCTAAACTGGCTCGGACAACACTGATTCTTTTCATGTTTTAATACGTACAGTCATTTTGGTCAAACAAATTGAAAATCATAACAAATTTACAAATTAGATGTATTAGATGCTTCAAAAAGTTTTGGAATTTTTTTTTCCTACCCTATCTTAAAATTGACATTGACGAAATAATCAGATACGGGTCACATATACTCCAATAACGAACAAAACTACCAAATATTCTCAAATGCTTAGAGTTTGTATATTCTTATTTTATGGCATCAATACCATATCTGACCAGCATTTATGGCGACAAGCTTCGAGTCGATTTTTGATTGACAGTTCTGATTGTGGCAATAATATGACTTCATTTACCACAACTGCAGATTACTTGTAAAATCAAAATCTTTTAGGCAAATTTTAAAATGTATTTTAAGATAAGTTTTCCGATCAACATAAACATAAAGGGTGTCCACGATGAAATTGCCACACTATGAAATTGCTCTAACTTTTTAACCGTTGGGTAGAATTTAATGAAAATTTGGGTGGATTTAGTTCATAGTGCATTATTTACATCCTGCAAGTTTTAAAGTCCTGTAATCAAAACTCGCAGAAATGGAGTGGAAAGAACAGCTCGTGCGTGATAAAATCTTGCGCATTCATCACGAGAACAAGGATCTCTCGCATCGTTCCATCGCTAAAACGTTGGGAATCGCGAATTCCACGGTGTCACGAGTGATTAAGCGGTTCAAGGAATGGTTGACCACCGATCGGAAGCCCAGAAGTGGAGGAAAAAGTATTCCGTACAACACTAAAAATCACAACCGCGTAGTTGGGGCCTTCAACCGAAATCCGAACGCTTTCGTTCGGGATGTGGCTAAGAAGCTGCACCTAAGCCGAAGTTTTGTCCAGAAGGCCAAAACTAAGGCTAGGCTTTGAACGTTCAAGGTACAAAAAGCCCCTAATCGCGACGAGAAGCAGAACAAGTCCGCCAACATCCGTGCCAGGAAGTTGTACCTCAACATGCTGACGAAAGTTGAATGCTGCATCATGGACGACGAAACATATGTGAAGGCCGACTTCAAACAGATCCCCGGCAACCTGTTTTTCACGGCCAAGGATAAGTTCAGCGTTCCGGAGCATGTCCGCACTCAGAAGCTGTCCAAATTTGCGAAGAAATTCCTGGTTTGGCAAGCCATCTGCACGTGCGGGAAGCGGAGTGCACCTTTCGTGACCCAGGACACGATGAACGGACAGGTGTACATAAAAGAGTGCCTCCAGAAGCGGCTGCTTCCTCTCCTGAAGGCCCACAACGTCCCAACAATCTTCTGGCCGGATTTGGCCTCATGCCACTACTCCAAGGACGTGCTGAAGTGGTATGCGAACAATGAGGTCAATTTCGTGCCGAAAATGTTCAACCCTCCCAACACTCCGGAGCTCCACCCCATCGAGGAGTACTGGGCGATTATGAAGCAGCACCTTCTTAAACGACCTAAGGTAGTGAAGACAGTCGAGGAACTGAAGAAAGTATGGGTTTACATGCAAAAAACGATTGATTCACAGGTTGTGCAGAATCTTATGGCCGGGGTTAAGGCCAAGGTGCGGGCATTTGCGTATGGACTGTAAATAAAATACGAGTAAAATGGTAAAATGAAGTTTAATAGTTATTTCTCAATCCCTGAAAATTTGATGGCAATCGGATGAAAACTCGAATTTTGCGAATCAATTTTGTGTGTGGCAATTTCATCGTGGACACCCTTTAAACATAAACATAAAAATCGAATACTTGATAACTAGAGGAAGCTATTTTTATCAAGTGATTCTATGCAGAATATGCAAGAAGGGTAGTAGAGGGTACCGCACCATATTTTTGGGCTTTTGGATTTTGTACGTATTTAATTGAGCTCAGGTGTAGCTTCTCATAACATTCAGTTTTTCAGCCACATTTCAATTGCGTCTTTTATTAAATTGTATCTGTTCTCGAAAAAATCTGGAGATCGGTTTATACCCAGCCCATCCGTACTCTGAACATCATTTAATTTCTTTCATTTTTGAAATTGTAAGTTTTAAATAATTTTGAACTATTTGTCAAGCAATTTTCAGTTTCTTGCAGATTCGTAACGTAACTTTTTAAAAAAAAAAAATATCTGAGTTTTGTTTTGCTTGTTTTAATAGCTACAACATTCTCACGCTGGTCTCTTTAAATTCAAGCGCACGGTCCTAAAGAAGTTTTTAGACAAAACTGTTAAAATAGACGTTTATTTATAGAAAATTACCTTTATTGCTTATCCTGACAGATACGCGTATTTCGTTTACAATTTGTAGATTTCTTCAGTGTCATGTACAAATACTCGACTATTATACTACTCGAGTATTTGTACACGGCACATAAAGAGTCTACATATTGTAGACAAAATACGCGTATCTGTCAAGATAAGCAAAAATGGTAGTTGGAATTAAATGGAAATTACTAATCTGTTATTTGCTTCTTCTTGTGAAGACTCACACCCTGCACAGCATTCACAATCATAAAGGATTTACAGACTGCATCGTTATTTTGAAGAAAGCAAAATACAATATAATAAACTAATGCTTTTAAAAAGTCAGGAGCATTTATTAATAATAGATATGAAGAATCTAACAGTATTTTTTAAGGCACTTCACAGCTGGATATATGTGTCGGCCAAGTTTTTCTCCACTAATTCTCAATTTATACACGCATTTGATTTTCTTCATTTGCATTTTCTTATCCCTCTCAATTTTTCTTCTTCCTTCACTGCTTAAAATCCTATAGTTTAGCTACTCTTTTTCAGACTTCTTCAGTGTCTCGTACTAATAACTCTTTTTCAGCTATCCATCTTTAACTTCTCTTCGTGACCTTTCTTGTTTCCGCAATTTTTGTTCTCTCGTCTTCTCCCGCGTCTCCTTTTCTGCTTCTCTGCTTCTGCTTCTCTTATTTTTCCTATCCTTTTTAAATCTTGTTTCGCTTTTCCCATTCCATTTCTCTCCTTTCGTTTATCATCTTCCGTTTAATAGTCTCCGTAAACAAAAATGATGGATTTCAAAAACATTTAGTAGCGTTCCTATTAAAACGATTCAAACTATTTAGCAATCGCTATGCCCTTTTCTTTAAGCAAGGTAAAGCTATTGTTGGATACCCTTAAAAATAAATTTATTCATCCAAACATATTGATAAAAGTTTCATGCATTGATCAAGCATCAACCTACAATCTCGCCAAATGCAAATTCATTAAGAAAAGTAGCCGCTTTCCAGAACTCTCAATACAATACCTTCATCCGAGCACATGTTTTTCGGTTTCCTCTCTTGCTGAGTTGCTGTACATGTTCTCGTAGCAGTTCAAGATGACTGCGATCGCACGCGATGCCACATGCTACACGCAACATCCTGGCGTACAACAAAACATTGCCCACCTCGCAGCGCGGACGGATTGTCATGATTGCCAATCCACCCACCATCTGATTCACCATTACACACCTGTGCGGCCGGGAGAACAAATTGTTAAGCTGACTGCTTACTAAGAGCGTGCGCCTGCATTGTATGTGATCTTTATTTTCTCTTTCCCGTTTCCCATTGTGTGATATTTGATTATCTCCACTGATATAGATGCTAAGATAAGAAAACAGATGATGCTCAATGGATTACATTTGTAATTAGAAGATTTTAAATCGATACGTGCTGTATGAACTGTCATCAGATTCGCCGAAATCGACTATCTGAATCAAAGGACAATTTAAACATAACCGTCCTCGTTTTGGTACACCGTCACAAGTCCAGTCGTAATTTGAGAGAGTACGAAAGAGAATCGTAGCACGAGCCGGTGCATGAAAACAAACCAACTCTGATTAACAAGCATAGGATAGGTAGGTGGGTAATATCGCGTGCCGGTGGAGTGGCGCTGCTTCAGACGATATCAGCGGGAGGCTTCCCCACTTCCATCATTGCGGCGTCATCGCGATCGGTATCATCGCCGTGTTCGAAGAGAACGAGATACCCTGCGACATGCTACACAATCTCTCCATGGGAGGTAAACTCGTGGCAAACCGGAACTCACGGTTCCAAAAGAGAGTGAGATATTTCCGCTCAATGGGTCAAAGTGGTTATTTTTCAACGTGGAATATACTGATTGATGCCACAAAATAAGAGTTTCTTCTTGGATAGGAATAGAATCAGTAATATGTCAATAACTTCGGGATAACGGTCCTGGAAATCTCGCTAATAAACACGTTGCCACAGTGAGTACAAATTCCAACCGACCTAATAATCGCGTGCTATCGATGGACTCAGCTACGGCGTGTTCGCTCCATTCCCTACTGCGAAGCTCCCAAAAGCCTCCATCAACAAAAACACAACACTTTCATAAATAAATAATACAGACAGAGTGTCTCGTCGGCTACACACATTTTTCTTGCTTTTGCTCCTCCGATTACACCGGTCTATCCTCATCGGAATCATACATAAGCCACAGAACCAAAGTTAGACAGTAGTGGATATTGTGTCTGGTCGCGCTACGCACTGAAGTGCAAACACTTACTCTCTACGATTCTAACTCCACCCTCCCCCCCCCCCCCCACCCTTATCCAACCAACAACGACGTTGAACGCACAATACCACCCACTAGCCGGCCCTCTGTTTCCCTCCCCACCGTTGACCAGCCGCGGAGCAAAAGAAAAGCAGCAATTTCACGCCTGTTGCGCTCACGTTGCGATTTGGATAAACATGCCTTCCGCAAACCCACTGTGCCGGAGATCCCACCTGTCTGCCTCGTCCGGTTCTGGTAGTGCTATGAGTGTTTCGTAGAAATTTGATTAAATTTAGGAAACATGTAAAATATCGAATCATAATCGTATTATTAACGGTAGACATTTAAAGTCATACGTTTGGTTAACGGCTGTTGGCGAAAATTATGAATATTGGAACAATCACCATATTTTGAACACATTAAAGCGTTTTTATGTCTAATCTGTCAACGAAACGACTAGACACTTTTTAATTGAGATAAAACTTAATGTACAATGGTATTTAAACCAAACAAGTTCAAAAGGCAAAAGTAGTACTTATAGTCTTAAAATTAGGCCGATTCAGAACTCTCCCTTCTAGCTTTTATTGGCAGACGGTTACGAATTTTCCAGATTCATCAAATTCTCAGTTAACTCTGAAATTTGCATTCGCATCCGTAAATATTAAATTAAATTTTAACATGACTTGGTTTAGAATTTACTTTGATATTTTTTTAAATCTTTATTCAAAACAATATAATAAGTACACAGCAAGTCACAATCCATCACCAACTATTTCCTAAACTACTTAATTAGTAGAAAAATGTTGTCTTTATTTTGTTAAACCTAACCTATTTTTTTAATTTTTAAGTAGTTTTCCGGCCTTAATCTATTATTTTTTATTTTTAAGTGGTTAGCCGGCCCTAATCGGAAGAGCCTTATAATCTTTGTACTGTTTTAGATTTTTGTGTGTTTAATGTTGTATGTGTCTTATAAGTGTTCTTACATATTTGCCTTTGGCATATTTAGATTTAATTAATTAATTTGATAACCCACCTATCTATTAGGACTACAATTTGAAAATACTAGGGTTAAGGAACTAGGTCTCCAACATGGTCCGCTGATTAGCAACATGCCATGTATCGATTGATAAACTCACTGTTGCAATCCTCAAGTGATTTTATCCCTGCCATACGGTGGACCTCAGTTCTTTTTGTCCTCAGAGAGGTGTTCAGAATCATCCTGAAGAACTTAATTTGAACACGCTGACGCTGCAGGTGATGTGTTTTTGCGCAACTCTCCCAGACTGACATGCCGTAGGTCGCAGCAAGCTCTGACCACGAACGGTTGGGCTTTGGTGAGCTGTCACGTTTTTTCAGTATTTTTTGTGTGATGAAATTTATCCTTATTAGATCTCAATCATAACCGTCGCGTGTGTTAGTGGATGCTGTGTTTATGACCAGAGTCATACCTAAACATCATTTGTGTGTTGAATAGAACTGAAATCCAGTGTAAATGGATTTCGAAAACGAACCGATTGGTACACGTTTGCTGATTGTTGCTGATTATCCGGGTGAGCGCTTTCCATTTTACTGATTTATTTGCCGTTTTTCCTAACAGGAACGATAAATTATTGTCGAAAAATGCAATTGACAATATTGACAACCTTGATCACAAGAGGTGTGTTAATGATTTTGTGGATGGAAAGATGAATGCTGTTTTTTTTTCAGTCATGAAGGAATTATACGCTTGGACGTTACCTTATTCCGATACATCTTTCGATTCAAACTTTTTCGGTTATTCAGATTACCATAATAGGTTAGGGTAGAAAGCTTGACGTACATTTTCTTCCGTTGTGTTTTCCGATATTATAACACAATTATTATCGGAGTAATTCATGTTTAACCCTTAACTGTATCTCTACGATAGCCATTCTTGGCTCAACCGGCTTGTAGGCGCAATATTTTCGTAAGCAAGATAGTCGTGCAGGTAAGAGAGTAGATAGTCAGACTAGGCCATGCTACGTTTGTCAGAGTAACAAGCACAGGATGAGGGACTGCATTAAATTTAAGTCCTTTTCCTCTGCGGACCGGTGGAAAGTAGTGCAAACACACCAACTCTGCGTAAGATGTCTGGTAGTGCATGGTAAATGGCCATAATACGATGTTACATCCTGGTCTACCTGTATCCAATCAGTCTTCACCTACCGGCTGGAAATCACCAGCTATCGTCTCTGTTCATCGTCAAGGGCAGAGCTCGATACTCTATGTGATGGCTATAGATAATAACGCGCCTAATCAGCTGACAGCCCAGCAAACACCGGATCGTATATGATAGCGGATACAAGTGCAAAGTGGAGGCGATATACGTTCATTTTAAATGAAGTCAAATGGGCATATTAACGTATATCGCCTCCACTTTTTACTTATATCCGCCATCATATACGATTTTGTGTTTGCTGGGAGGTCAACACCATTTTTTCACCGAAGCCATCTGTGACCAGCCGCAAGGTTATGCAACTATTGTAGGGTACTCCAATTAATGTGATGACTTCGTAGGTGCAGCGGTGCACTAAAGACGAACGCAAAAACTATATCGAACATATAAAACCATTCCAAAACTAAAATTTTGAAACACGGCAATTTTTTACCTCTTGAACGTCTATGAAGGTAGTTTGAGTTCCCAGCTTTTTCGGGAATACATCAAGATAATCATAAATTTTTCCAAAAGTTGTAAGGACGTGGCCAGGTGGCCAGAGAAAGGTGGGTCTACGACACCTAACATTTCGTTCTTGGTTTTGGCTGTAGTTTTATTGAGTTTTGAATCCTTCAACAGATAACGTTTCATCCGAACAGGAACCCACAGTATCCCAAAAGTAGTATTCCCCCACCATCAACATTTCTCCTGATCCGCTAAGAAACCAATGCCGTGCGGTAAGCTCGTGACTTCACGCCATTCTATCGTCGTCGTAACCGTCTGGATCGTCCCGTTCCCTTTGTCGTCGTCATCGTCGTCGCAGGCTGGCAGACAGGCAGGTATTATTTATTTGTCTATTTGATTAGCACTTAGACCTTGCTTTCGCGGCGGAGAAAAGTCTCCATCCAAAAGCACGGCCGGAGGAAACGGAGCAAGAAGAAGAATACTTCAACTAAATTGTGCTCCTCCGGGGCCGTCAACGGAAGAAAGAAGCAACGAAACCTAACGGTTTCGCCAATCAACCTCTTGCGGCAGGCGTCACCTCAGAATCGTGCATTCCTTCCATTTGGCCGGAGCGTACGAAATGCAATCGCAGCAGCAAAATAATAGCAAGGAAGAACGTTCTGGTTCGTGAATGGAAGGGGGGAGGTATGAATGGAGGTACCCAAAAGCCATTGCACGACCAGCCGCCGGCTGCACTGACTGGTCCCAAGAATGGGTGACCGGTGGTGCTGGGATGCATGTGCTACATAGATTTACATAAATCAACTGGACTCAACTATTTCAGCGCCAATGCATCGATGCAATTGGACCGGGAAATCGTCACGACCTTTTCCGTTGGGTGATTGTGGCCGAAGAAGAAGATGTTGAGTCATGGGATGCATTTGGACGAGCAGTGATTGGCAAACATAGGCGATCTAAATATAAAGGCAAAACATAAACGAGAAAATTTCGATTTTCAATTCATTTACTCCGGAATATGCGAATAATTTGTTTTTGTTTTTTCGATTTAAAAAAGTTGTTGCAAACATTTTCGCTCGTGAAAGCCTAAAAAATTTAATCAGCTTACGGATGTCATGGAGTGAAAGTCCCACTATTAATCTCATCACGTCGCAATCCTTGAGGTTAAGTACTTAGGAACAATCAAGTTTTGTCTTGGTCCTAAGGCACACTTCAAATCTCAATAAAAATCTACAAAACCACCATAAAACCAAAATTGTAAGCTGGGATTTGCAACGTTTGTATTTATCACTTCGTTTAATGAAAAGAAGTTGAAAGCAACAAAATAGAATTGAGAAGAAAGTGGATTAAACAAAAAAGTCTCAGAGGGAATTCTATTGGATGGATGTGTCCCTTGACTCAGTCTAACATGCACCGATCGATTACTGTTTCATTTATCACTCTTAAAATATTTGAGCTGTAAGTGATATTTAACTTCGACAGTTTCATACATTTGATAGTATGTATCACGAGAAGTTACTCTACTCATTTTATAAAGTCAGAGATTTATTATTAAATGAGTTCTTCGAACGGTCCTATTTCTCTATTTTTTCTCTCTTTTTTTTCTGCTTAAAAGCATTTTTTCACTCAAAATAAGATTTCAAAAAATCAATCTAAATGTAAACTGCTTTGAAACAGTTAAATGATTTTCACTAATAATTTATCCACCATTCGATATTGAAAACATTATAGTTCATTATAATTATAATTCGGATTGTTGCCGTTGGGGGTGACCTCGACGTAGTGGTTAGTATCCATACCCCTCACGCCAAAGTCACAAGTTCGAATCTCACCCCTGGACAAGTTATGAAAATACCCAAAAGGTATTTTAGTGACTATTTACGACGGGAGATGAACCAGCCCAGGGCTGAATATCTCGATAATCAAGGAACTAAAAAAAGCCATAACTGAGAACACAGAAAAAAATATGTCCCTAACATAGGGTCTATTTTCTGTATATTAAGGCTGCATTATTCGGTTTATTGGTCCAATTTGGAAAATTTTAGATTAGTCGAAGATAAAAGAGATAATCTGTTAAGCTTAACCAGTGAAGTCGTAGTGTCTAACGGAAAAAGAAAATCTAAAGTTACGAAGAAGTAAGTAGTTATAAATTGACTAATAATGTCTCCATTGCTCCATAATAAACCGGACATCCAGATAGTAACATGATTTTTACGATTACTTCAGAATTAAAGAAATATTCGATACAGAGGCCGAATGAAGGGTCTAGCTCTTGCTCTTGCTCTTGCTCTTGCTCTCGCTCTCGCTCTTGCTCTTGCTCTTTCTCATTCTGTAGTTTTTGCTCTTGCTTGTTCCTCTTCTTAATTTCATTCTCATTCTCATTATCATTTACTATTTTATTCTCTTTCTCATGATTATTTTGAATATAATTTACTTTCTCAAACTCGTTCTTATCATCAATTTAATTCTCGCGCTTATTTGTTATCTTATTCTTTTTTCCATGCTAATCTATTCTATCGTTCTTTTTTTATTCTCATTTTAATTCAAATATGTATTCTTATTTATATTCTCATTTATATTCCCATTTTTCGTCTAATTTTCATGAATGAAAGCTGTAAAAAAAAGCTGTAAGCTGTAAGCTGTAAGATTAGTTATTTCCATTTAATTGCAACTACCTTTATTGCTTTTCTTGACAGATACGCCTATTTCGTCTGCAATGTTTAGACTTCTTCAGTGTAATAGTACATGACACTGAAGCAGTTTGCACATTGTAGAGGAAATACGCGTATCTGTCAAGATAAGCAATAAAGGTAGTTGGAATTAAATGGAAATTACTAATCTTTCTTCTCATTTTCTGTTCATTTTAATTCAAATTGTTATTTTCATTTTTATTCTCATATATGTATAATTTTTAATCTCATTTTTATTCTAATAATTATACCTACTCAATTGTATTTGCTCTTCAATTCGCATTTTTCTCTCATTTTCATTTTAATTTTTAATATCATTCATATTCCCATTCTCAGTCACATTCCAATTCCTATCCATCGTATTTAACTAGTCCTCAGGATTTTATTTATTATTCTTATTACTTAACATATTCCTTATTCCTTATTCTTTATTATTAATTTCTTATTCCTTTTTCCTTATTCCTTATTCCTTATTCCTTATTCCTTATTCCTTATTCATTATTCCTTATTCCTTATACCTTATTCCTTATTCCTTATTCCTTATTCCTTATTCCTTAATCCTTAATCCTTATTCCTTATTCCTTATTCCTTATTCCTTATCCCTTATTCCTTATCCCTTATTCCTTATTCCTTATTCCTTAATCCTTATTCCTTATTCCTTATTCCTTATTCCTTCTTTCTTATTCCTTATTCCTTATTTCTTATTCCTTATTCCTTATTCCTTATTCCTTATTATTTATTCCTTATTCCATATTCCTTATTCCTTATTCCTTATTCCTTATTCCTTATTCCTCATTCTTTGTTCCTTATTCCTTATTTCTTATTCCTTATTCCTTATTCCTGGGAAGAAGACATACATGGCCTGTATTTCCTGACTTCTCTTTCGGTAAGAGACAGACAACGATAACACTATTGACTATAGCTGTTTATCACCGGTAAGGATTGGCTAGGCCATATGCTGTCAATGCTATGAACCGGTTCTGAACGTGCTTTACCTGATCATAGAATGTAGAAAATATTGAAAATATTGACAAAAGAAAATCATCAGTAAGGTAAGAAGAAAAAGAGGAAACAAGAAAAGATTTTTTGAAGAATAATAAAGAAGAAAGACGTGAAGAAAATTTAGTGAATGAATAGAAGCAGTGGATGGTAAAAATCTAGAAGCAGTGGATAATGTAAATCTAGAGTGATGGAGGAAAAAAGACAAGTCACATACACATAAAATCACTTTTTTTTCATACAGTTATTTCAAACTGCGTACCCAACATCCCAACATTACCTTTTTGACACTTATGCATACGTCGAAAAATCCATTTGTTACGGTGATCACTGTGATAACGTCAGAAAAGGCATTTGAAACGATGCTTGAAATCAAAGTCTATAGAACGGTAGTCTGTGTAGTTATTGAATAACCTAAGATACCTGAAAATGACGATAGGCTACCTAAGATGTGTTTACAGACCAAAATAATGCTTTTGACGCTTCATAATATGTCATTTGTTATCTTGGCGGTCTTACAATCTACAGACCGATAATCCAATTATGAAGAAGAAATGAAGCGGCAAAAATTTAAAAAAAGTGTACGAAAGAATTTTCATAATTTGTAATTATATGTAATATTTTTTTTTAAATATCTAAAGGGCAAACAGAACTACTTCCCTGGTTTTCCAATCGAGCAGACAACAATGTTTCCATTTTCCGTTTCCATTTGTTTTATTATTTCCGTAAACATTAATAGAATCATAAAGAAACGACAAAGATGAAGCGCAGTAATGAAAATAAAAAATGAAAACAAAAATATGAAACAAGGAGGAAGGAATATCAACTTTTTAAGCAAGAAGAAATGAAGCTAATACAGAACAAAACGGTTAAGTAAACCAAACGAAGCAAAATAACTGAATTGAAAGTAACCAACAGACAAGATTGATGAAAATGAAACGAAACAAAAGAAACGAAGCGGATGAAGTAATGCGGTAGCCGTTTTACACATCATTATTTAAAAAGAGAAAAAGAAAACGAAGCAAAAAACTGTCGCTAGCAGAATCGCAAAGTACATCAGAGAAATGCATGTACATGAATGCACCCATCTTGCCCAACACTGTGAATGGAGACAGAAGTCCCAGAGGATCGAACATCGACATGACGCAACTGAGGACCATTCTTTTCGTCGGATACGCCATTCCCGCTTGGGAATCTTCGGACGGATCCCAGATAATGCCGAGGACGCGCTCAGTTTCGGTATCCTTGTCTTTATGGAAATGAACGGCGTCTTCACTGCTGTGCTCGCCCATGTGCTCCTCCGAGTTGGATATCCAATTTCGCATAACGAAGCCTCCTCGAGAGTGGACCAACTTAACGTCTTTCGCCAGACGTAAAGGGTGATACGGTCAAAATTTGGTCAAGGGAAAACGCGTGTAAATCTGTGAAATCGTTTATTTAAAAAATCAAATTAAATTTCTATTTCAAGTTCAATTAGTATAAAATTCAGGAAAAATATTCAGTTAGGCTTCCGTTTTTCCAAATCCAAATTGCCGGGCCTTACGCTTGACCCCTGCCATCAGATTTTGTACAGCCACCTTGTCCACCTTCTTCGCCGCAGAAAGCCAGTTTGCCTTGAACTGCTGCTCGTCCTTAGCAGTTTTTTTGGTCTTCTTTAGGTTCCGCTTGACAATAGCCCAGTATTTCTCAATTGGGCGGAGCTCTGGCGTGTTGGGAGGGTTCTTGTCCTTGGGAACCACCTGCACGTTGTTGGCGGCGTACCACTCCATGGCCTTTTACCGTAATGGCAAGATGCCAAATCCGGCCAAAACAGTACGGAACAACCGTGTTTCTTCAGGAAAGGCAGCAGACGTTTATTCAAACACTCTTTCACGTAAATTTCTTGGTTGACAGTCCCGGAAGCTATGAAAATGCTGCTTTTCAAGCCACAGGTACAGATGGCTTGCCAAACCAGATATTTCTTTGCGAACTTTGACAGTTTCGTGTGCTTGAAAATATCTGCTACCTTTCCCCTTCCTTTTGCCGTATAAAACTCCTGTCCCGGAAGCTGCTTGTAGTCGGCTTTGACGTAGGTTTCGTCGTCCATTACCACGCAGTCAAACTTCGTCAGCATCGTCGTGTACAGCCTCCGGGATCGCGCTTTGGCCGTCGTATTTTGTTTATCATCGCGATTTGGAGTCACTACCTTCTTGTAAGTCGATAGTCCGGCTCGTTTTTGGCTCGATGCACGGTTGTAGACGATACACCCAGCTTATTTGCGGCATCTCGGAGAGATAGGTTAGGGTTTCGCTTGAAACTACCGGCAACTCTCTTTGTCGTCTCAGCGGCTTCCGGTATTCGATTTCCCCGATCCAGACTTCCTGGCTGTCGACAAACGTTCCCCAAACACTTTAATTACATTTGTAACGGTTGATTTGGCAACTTTTAGCGATTTTGCCAACTTTGCGTGCGAGTAGCTCGGATTTTCGCGATGCGCGAGCAAAATTTTGATACGCTGCTCTTCTTGCTTGGACGGCATTTTGACAACTGAAGAGTGAATTCCAAAATCAAAATAGGAGCAACATTCTACACACACACACCTTCAAAATGAGGGGTGTTCAGGTTTTTTAAATGCAAAATTGAAAGAAATACGTCAAGTTGATATTGACCAAATGTTGACCGTATCGCCCTTTACAGCCTCTTCCGTTGTATCAACGCTGTCAAAATAATCGTCGACATAATGGTTATCGACAATCGCTCGTGACGCTTTGGGGTATTCTGTGGCGAACTGCTCAGCGTTCAGATTTTTAATGTATTCTGCTGAACACGAGGAACGTGTTGCTCCAAAAGTCCCGACATCCATCACGTATACTTGTGGAGCTTCACTTCGGCTAAAACGGAAAACAAAACGCTGCGCTTGTTTGTCCCTCGCTCTAATCAAGTACTGATGGAACATTTCCTTCAGATCACCTCCAAATCCAACGGGCCACGAAAGCGCTAAAGTACTACTATAAGGGATGTCAAAAGGTCTGGTCCTGGAAGCAGCATGCTGTTCGTAGAGACTCCTTTTACTGTCGCTGCTGCATCCCACACCAAGCGTACTTTACCCTTTTTGGGTTTCACAACCACGTTCAATGGAAGATACCACACTCTTGATGGATCTGTCAACTTATGCGCGTAGCCTTTGGTCTGGTACTCTTCGATCTGGCAGTTCGCGTTGATCCGCAGCTCATCGTTTTTTTGCCAGTTTCCGCACCAAAGCCTCCATCCGTTTCAAAGCCATAGAAAAGCTATCAGGGAAAACCACCTCATCTTCACGAAATAATAGCCCAGTTTCAAAACGATCACCAACCCGAACTGTGGTTTCTTTTAATATTTCACGTGCTCGGTGATCTTCAGCAGTTTCTGGGATTCCCGCCGATCTAATACCGGTCTCTTCCAGCACGTACTGGCTGCGAATCAAATCGTGCAACTCCTGGTTGGTTGATGTTCACACAGCATGGAAGTTCACTTGTAGACTGACGCCGTTTCTACGGCCGGTAGACCGGCCAGCCTAGCTTCGATCGGACTCCGACTGGTTCACCTGGTTGACCGACCCTAGACTCTAGCGGAGCAAACACGTACATGTTGTCCAAACCGATCATCATCTTCGGCTCTTCTTTGCCATAATCTTCGACCGGCGGACCCTTTAGGTCAGTATAGCGCTCTTCAATCTCGCGGAACTTCATCTCCTGTTCATCCCCCACTGTGCGTGCGTCTCGCAGCGGAAGCTTCTCGGTGGAACCTCTAGCAGACACGATAACATCCACTTTTCTGGAACTATTCTCGAAACGCTTCATGTTTCCTGTCCACGTGACAACTAGCGGCTCGGCGATTCCGTTTACCTTTAGCTTATTCACGACGGAATCCTCTACAAGAGTGATAGAAGACCCCTCATCCAAAAAAAGGTAGAATGTCCAGCCTTTGGTTTCCAAAGTGCAGCGTAACTGGCAGCATTCTGAAGACAACGGAGCGATTCATACGGCTGTGAGCATTGCACTGGACATTCATAATCTGAACTGCTTCTTCAGTACGGTGTAGGAGCGGATGGTAACTTTCTTTGCAGCCTGTCACGTTACAGTGGATCTTGAAGTTGCAGCGACTCTTCCCGGGGTTGTTGAGACATAACTCACACAACTTACACTTCTCTACCACTTTCAGGCGTTCGACGACGTTGAGCTTTCGAAAATCATCACAGAACCTAATTTTGTGGTCGCTCCTTCTGCACACCCAACACGACTTCGCTCTCGGCGTTTCCGCTCTGTTGGACGAAGAGCAGTGAACGTGAACATACTCCTTTTTGTTCAGCTTAGCTTTTCCGGAACGTTCCTTGCGGTCGTTGAGCTAGAGAGTGGAGAAATGACTGACCTCGAAAACATTTGAGACGATACCGTTCATGAATTCAGTAAAGATCCTCAATGGAGCATCAACTTTGTCCCGCTTAAAGTGGACCCAATCCAACTTATAATTTGGTGGGAGTTTATCAACGAGCTCTTGAACTAACATAGGGTTACTAAAAAGGTCCAAGAGCCTTGCGGCTTCTAAGTGGTCACAGAGCTGTTTGACCGTTATTCCAAAGTGAATAAACGTTTCCAAGCGGTCAATTCTCGGTGGTTTCGCCTGGCGCACTTTCAACAACAACGTCTTCAGCAGCTTATCGGGTTTTTCAAACAACTTCTGGAGATCACGAATTACGTCAGGAACTGCGTCAGGAACTAGCCGACTTCTCACGGCCTCGAGTGCATCCCCTTTCAGGCTGTCTTGCAGTCGCTTCAAATTGTCTAAGTTGGAGAATCCGCACGCGTGAGTAGTGTACTCATAGCTGCTGATAAACATTGGCCAAAGCTCAGCTTCACCCCTAAACACCGGCAGCTGTTTGGAAACGGATTGTCGGGCAGAAATTTGCGCTTGGGAGAGCCCTATCGATTCTTGCCCCGGCTCGTTTCGCATACGACCCATGCGAAAATCTAGCAATGCCCTTTGCTCTTCGCGTGTCAGTCGCATCAACAGATCATCTTGGTTAGTGCGAACATCGGGAACCTGCTGACGTTGACTCTAGCCACGAATTAGATCTTCCCATCGTGGCAAAATGGTAGAGGGTGGAAGTCCCTCTTTCCCATTATAGTTTACTTCTGTCTTCTCCTTCGAACCTTTAGCTCCGAACACCGTAGGTTGTTGAGCTTCAGCTGTTGAACTTCTTACCTTCGTTGAGATTCCCACCGAACCAATTCTCTACCTTCCGCTTGAACGGTTCTTCATCCTCTTCTGCACAACCTTTGACGTCCCCTTCTTCGTCCACTTTTTCAGGCTGTTCAGCAAGTTCTGCTATCGCAATTTGAAAGGTTTCACGGAGCTTGTCCCGTTTCTTGAGAAACTTTTCTTCTTCCTTTAAACGCTGATCCAGCATCTCTGTTTCTGCTGTAGCTGACGGTCTCGGAACTCCTTCTCTTGTTGTAGTTCTATCTCGCGAAGCTCTCTTTCCAGGCTAAGCTGTTTTTCCATCAGCGCTCGTTCCATTTCGAGCCGTTTCTTGCGCAGTATACGTTCATTGTCCAAGGCCTTCGACTTTGCCTCCATCTCTTCCTGTATCTTCTCAAGCGACTCTTCGAGTGCCGAACAAACGCTACCTGTTGATCCGGTTTCTCCCTTTGAATTTGAATTCTTCCCGTCCGTGTAGGTCCTTTTCGCGGTGACGCCAGCAGCAGTTTTATTCTGCTTCGGAACATGCAGAGAATTGCTACACTTCGGACATTTCCACGGGTGGGCCTTGATTTTCTCAGTTACTCCAGCGCAGCTAAAATGTACCCATTTTTCGCATTCATCACACTGCACCATGTCGGATGTGTCCATTTCAGAACACATCATGCAGCTACTAGATTTCGATTCGGCCATCTTTTGGGGTTATGTCCTGGATATAATTCTTTATGCGATATGCGAGTCAGAAGAAGTAGACTGCGCAGAAAATTTGAAGTGGAGACTTTTCTGTGGCCTTCAAGTTATTGTTTGAAGTGATCAATTCAATATCTGTTCAGTTTGAAGTGATCAATTCAATATCTGTTTAGCCTACAGGCCATCAGAACCGAACTTCATTTTTCGTTTCTGAACTCTCCACAACCAATTTGGTGTAGAATTGAGGAACCGGCTGTGCTCTGGAATCATTTTTCTCGAACGTTTCGCCCTCCATCAAAACACACTGAGAAGGAAACCCGAAGTGTCCGAAACATGATTGTAGAGCTTTCGAGCCCTTATTTTGGAAGAACACTTTTGGTTCAGAGATTGCTTTGATACTTTCTGCTGCATGTATGCCTCCAAATCGTGTTTTTCTGAATCCGCTGGATAATCCCGATGCTGGTTCTGTGTTTGATAGCCAATCAACGAGTATTCACGAGTGTTATCCTGAATATAATCCACGATTTTTTAATCCAATTCAAGATTGCTAGAACCGGATATTTGTCCAGTTCCCGTCCAGACCACTCACCATACTTTTCAATTTCTCGTTTTCCGCATCTATTGTTGCATTACATATTCTTCAGTATACCAGATGTGCAGAATATTCATTGAATCTGTGAATCTTGCCCCCTCAACTGAAAAAGGCATGCAAACAAAACGTTAAACGAAAGAACGTTAAAATAGTATGCTCTGGTTCAAATGTTTATAATTACTTTTTGATCACTCCTTTGCAGTATATAGAGTATGTGGGAAGGAAATGTTAAGACTATTTATTTACCTTTCAATTAGGATATAATCGTTCGATTTGAGCTAGGACAGGACCTGCCAGCTCAGAGAGAGATGACCTCTTATAAATTTATGATTGCTATGATACGGGGGTCGCTCCAGTGTTACCAGATATGTTTACACAGTAATCCCATTGAAAATAATGTTATTAAAAATATAATCAAAATCTGTCGATATTCTTTTAATACTTGGTAATATTCAATAAAGTAAACGTTTAACAATTGTCAATGTTTTAAATGGAGAGGTTCGTGAATTTGAGGCTCTACGAATACAAAACTGCCTTACAGGGAAGAAAAGGATGATATTAAAAATTCAAATAAATAATACGCGTTACTTTTAAATCTTCGTAAGCTCTTTTCTGATCTTTATTTTTCCAGAGAGTATCATTTTTAGGAGTAGCGATCCAAAAACCCAATTTTTTACCGAACCTAATTTTTTACCGAACTTTCAACAGCTGAACGTTCGGTAATCTGTTCGGTAATTAAATCAACTGCGAACTGTCAAAAAATACCGTACAGTTCGGTAACGGAAGATTTGATGATCTGTCAAAAACTACCATACAGTTCGGTAATTTGTGTAGTCTGGTACCAAACCGTTTTTTTTTTTGTTAAACACCAAAATATTCTGATGTTATTGTTTTTTAAATAATATTCTATATGATGTCATTTGTTTATTTTCTTATTAAAATATATTTATCCTAATCAGTATAAAAAAGTATTTCCAAAAATAAATCAAGCAAACCTTTTATTCCCGTTGTACCCAGAATAGCACCAAAAATCAACAAAAATGATTTCTCCGATGGAACAGATTTTGCATTGAAAACATAAACCGCTATTGTCCAAATGCTGCCGGCAGCCCGATTCCTACCGAGACTGTAGGAAAGACCGAGGTCTTTCAAGCATTGGCGCAAGCAACGGAACACGCTAAGAAGGGAACACGAACGATGCGTGTAGGCTGCATCGGATGCTGGTCAGTGAAGTTGTTTTCTACCTGTAGATGGATACAATGAAGAAAATATATTTTGGATGTCAATCATTTCGAATAATACTCAGCTTTTACATCGAACGTATTCATTGTTTGCCGTGTAATCAGCACATCAAAAATATATCTAGCCTGATGAAGGGTCTTATTAACGCTGGTTCATTTTCTACATACTCATATATATGATTTAATTGTAAATTTGCCGTGGATTTATAGTATACTAAGTGTGACGTTAATTTCTAAATGGAATAAATAAAATTTATTAAAAATACCTTCTGAAATACAACTGATCACTGGAACTTCGAGACTTCGTGAAAAATGGCCGATGACAGCTGACAATACTTTACTGGACTTCGGTAATTCAGTGTTCATTTTACGTTTTATTCGGTGAAGTGTTTATAAGGCCAACAAAAATAAAAGCGTATTGCTGTTATAAAATCAACATCAAGCAGCAAATAGTGACCATGGCAACAGTAAATTAAAATGTAAATATGTTATTTTTGTATAATTTAACAAACTTTTTTAGGATACCTCAAATCAAGATGTTGGGAAATTGCTGCTATCACTGAAAACAAAC
Source organism: Aedes japonicus (assembly GCA_034211315.2). NCBI lineage: Eukaryota > Metazoa > Arthropoda > Insecta > Diptera > Culicidae > Aedes > Aedes japonicus. The sequence continues at coordinate 35,248 of JASCZW010003157.1, read as the reverse complement.
GAAAACGTGCATAAGCGTGAAACCACAGAACTCAACACTTTAACACTTTACAACATTTCTTACATTTCAGGATCCACCAAAGGGAGATCATAAATAATAGATTCCGAGTGAATACAGTATTTTTCATTTACCTAAATATATACACTATTATATAAATTTTTCATGGGAATGGGAGGGACCATCAGGGCACCCGATTGAAGCACTCTGGATGGGGAGAGTGGAAATGCCAACTCCCCATTGCTAACAGTTTGTGAATAGAGGGCGGGCTCTTCTCCCCGCCCATTGGGGCATCCTCATGTTAGATAGCTTGCTCTTTTGACCAATTGTTCAATTTTGTTGTTGGAAGGAGATTCTTCATATTCCAGTGGATACGTATAAGTGATGTTGCCTATCGATCCACCCAACCCCTTTTTGGCCCTTCATACAACGGCATGATCAGGATAATCAGGGGTTATTAAAGCTTGATCAAGTTTTACACCGAGGAGAGCTCACTGCTGTCGGACTTAGTTTCCGTGCTACAATGGGTGGTAGTACATATCATACATCATACATCATACATCATATGTACACTTTTCAACGTAACAAAACTTTCAAAGATTTTTTTACTATGTCAATCAGTAATTACTGTAATGTAACGTGAATAAAGTTTTAAATTTGAAGATGAACAAACAAAGCTAATGGTCCATCTGCTTAGGTAAGGAACATCCTATCAACTCAGACATAATTCAACCAGAATAGCCGCAAAATAAGATTCAATTATTAAATCCCGCTCAAACCTTCCCAACATCCGAAATAATCACCTCGAGAATAGCAAATAAGACCCATTGTACAAATCAGCGGGACAAAGATGCATACGCCTAGCAAAGGACGATCATGCTCGCTACCGGTTATTGACATTCATGCTGTCTTTTATCACCTTTTTTCTTCAGGGGCTTAAGAATACCAAAGAGTTAAATCCTTCCATAGATTTACCTCGAGGTCATAAACCGCCGCCAAGACATGATTCGAAGTGCAACAAAAACAAAAGAATAGGTCTCTGAAGAATTCAAACACGAATCTTGCCCAGTCGATCTTGGCAGTGCTTACCCTTCCACTCTGCGGCTGACCGGAACAACAATGCCCTCCGTGAGCATCCAATGGTGGCCAGCTACGAGTTCCACTGTTTTAACGAGCTTGCAAATTGAGCAAATAGTAAATTCTATCGTCTGGATTATAGGTTCATCGGTGATGGCAATGGGTGCTTGTTTTACATATATTGAGTTTATTTTCCCGTGGTTCGTTTTGTGGTGGATGGTTCAGATGATATTTTCTCCGGAGCACGTGTAGAAGACATCAAGGCCTTTGCATCACCGACCCGACGGTCCCATCGAACTGGTGCCATAATCATATCTTCTCCAGGCCAGTTAATTACCGACGGTGAAAATGCAGATAATTACTATCGTTTGATTTTATTATTGGCAATACTGCATTTCGACGAAACGCGCTGAATGGTGCGGCAAAGGGCTGGTAGTCTCTTCATCTCGGAACATGGCATATGGCATTCGGCCGGTTGGTCGGTCGGTCGGTGGAGGTGCATTCTTCTTCCTCGCAACCCCCCTCTCTTCGATATTTCTGTCTCAAGTCAAGCGAATCGACGACGACGGAGAATGAACTTGTTTCTTCCAACTACAGCTGATTTTTCAACCTGTTTTCCAGATTAATTGACTGCGTGTAAAAATGTCACGTTCGATTTGAGCTGATGAATAAATCTGTCCATTCCGATAAATAGTCGAGAAAAGCTCAGAGAGCTCACTTGGTCAAACATTGAAAGAGATAGTGAACTAGTCATTCCCTCTCAGCATCGTGATAGATTTCTTTTTTTTTCTCATGACAGCATTTTAATTGGAATCAAAGTAGGCGAGCAGTCTCTCAAAAAGCAACTTATCGAAAAGAACTTCGCTCGCAATTTGGTCTTAATTAAAATAAATTCATTTTTATGAAAATCATTAATTTCAGAACTTCTCCGGAAACTTTCCCAGCTTAGTATTTTGTGATTTTTGTCGGATTTCTTGCTGCTGATGTTGAGAAAAAGTGCACTCAGACTCACAGCAGCAAGAGGATGCATTATGATATTCCTATGCCAATAAAAAAAGTAAACTCTCCGCTCTCCGCTTCGGTTATTGTTTTCAGCCATAAAATTCAATGTTTTCCCCTCGGTTCACTGCATGCAGCCATTGAAAACTCCTATCGCCATCTCCGGATGCTCCGGAATTGCCAACTCACACAGGAAACTACCGGCAAAATCAGCAGCACAAACATCATTGTTCCGATGTTATGGTTAAAGTGAGTTCGGTAGGTTCCTGGACCGAGTTCCGAAGAACGAAATTATCTGGCGCTATGTTTTTTATATCTCTACAACTCGATAAGAGGAGGAATGCGGAAGGAGCAGGAAAGCGAACAGAGAAAACTTATCACTTCCTCTGAAAATGAAACTTGCCGTTTTCGGGAAGCTACGGAAAACACGGTCATTGCTTAGTGCGGTTCATCTCCGATCGGTTGTTCCCCATTAGTGTGCGTTATTAGTTTGGGAGATAGAAGTTGGAACCATAGCATCCTGGTGGCTTAGTTTCCGTAGTTTGAGTTGAAAAATCGGTGTACAAAAGGTTTTTCTTTTATTTGTAGGTATACCTATATGCTGCATTCTTGAAATACAACTGAACCGCATTGAATACTTTTTTTTTTCAAGCGTGTGTTTTGTAATTTCATCCGTAAGCATTAGCACGATCAAAAGTAAATCAAAATCATAAACAAGTAAGGAGTTCTGTTTCTTTTCAACATAAGTCTATCTATCTATATCTTCTATCTTCTATATATATAAAAATGAAATGCTGTCCGTTCGTGACAGCATAACTCACGAACGACTCGATGGATTTACCTGATTTCTTTTTTTTACGTCTTGGTTCCCAACAGGTTTATGTAAAGAAAAAAAGAGGAAAAATTTACTGGAAAATGAGAATAAATCATAAAAACCAAATTCTTATTTTGTATGCGAATATCCTATAACGCTAGACAGCATGACCGTCTTTCATTTTGTAAGGAGAAACCGTTGAAAACTTTTATAATGGCATCATAATTAACAAAAAAAAGAGAGGAGAGAATCACTCATTGCTGGGTTGCTGAGGACATTTTCAAAAGTTATGCGAAAAATGAAAATACACTGGAGTCGCTTATTTCGCAATTTTCTATGGGGGTTCCGGAATTCACGCGAGTAGATGTTCGCTTAGATTTGACCAGAAACGCGTGTAAACATAACTTTTATTGCTTTTTGCGAGGTTTTCGTGAATTACGGACCGAAGGACGCAGATCATAAATTTCTACAGATTTAATTTCCCATGAAAGCAACATTCTTCCACCATGAAGCGGAACATTGTACAACAATTGCAAGCGATGCTTCATGAGCACAAATAATTAATCCAAATGTTCAAGACTGCTCTTAATGCCATCTCAAAACCATAAAATAGTGATTCGAGTTTATTCCAAATTTTACAATTTTCCTGATGGATAATTTAGGTTCTGATAAAAAAAAATTTAACAAAAACCGGGTACCAAAAATCGAAGATTTTAAACCCCCTATTAGAAACCTAGGTATTCCGGGCTTTTTTACGGAGATAAAGGCATTTAAAGGTTTCCAGAACCCATCTAATGGAAAATTTAGGTTCTGGTAAACTTATTTGGACTAAAACCGGGGTACCGAAAACCGTCGATTCTAAACCCTCTATTTAAGCGATTAGACCCTTATTTGCGGAGGTAAACGCTTTTCTTATTCTCCAATTTTTCAATGAGTATTTTAATTATAAGCAGGACAACGTTTGCCGGGTCAGCTAGTCTTCTATATAAAAATGAATTTCTGTCTGTCTGAACCTTATAGACTCGGAGACTATACAACCGATTGGCGTGAAAATTTGTATGCAGGGGTTTTTGAAGCCAGGAAAGGTTCTTATGATAGTAAGAGACCCTTCCCATTTCTGGGGAAGGAGGCTCCCATACAAATGAAACACAAATTTGTGCATAACTCGAGAACTAATCAAGCAAATGGAACCAAATTTGGCATGGGCGAGATTTTGAAGGCAAAAAATGTTTTTATGGTGGTTCGAGACCTCTCCCCTATCAAGATGGAATGGCTCTCATGAAACAGATTTTTTTTTACCTAACTCGAAAACTAATCAAGCAAACGGAACCAAATTTGGCATGTGGAGGTTTCTTGACGGCAAGAAATGTTTATACGGTGATTTGAAACCTCCCTTCTCTTCGGAAGGGGGCGGGGAAGAGGTGCTCATACAAATCAAACACAAATTTCAACCAAACATGAAAATTATCCCTACTGTTATGAAAATGTGAATGTAAGGGTTTTTGACGCCGGTGAAGTCTCTTATGATGGATCGAGACACCTCCTCCGTTTGAAAGGGGGATTCCTATACAAACAAAACACAAATTTCTGCCTTACTCGAGCGCTAATCAAGCAAATGGAACCAAATTTGGAATGAGGGGGTTTTTGAAGATAAAGTTTTTTTTCTGGTGGTTCATACAAATGAATCAGAAATTTCTGCAGAACTCAAAAACTAATCAAAATAATGGAACTAAATTTGGCATGTGAAGGTTTTTACAGGCGAGAAATGTTTCTAGAGTGATTTAAGCCACTCTCCTCTTTGGAAGAGGGAGCTCCCATACAAATTAAAGACAAATTTCTGCATAACTCTACAACTAATCAAGCAAATGGAACCAAATTTTGTATGTGGGGGTTTTTGGAGGCAAGAAATGTTTTTATGGTGGTAAGAGACTCCTCTCCACTCTGGAAGGGACTCACATACAAATAAGACACAAATGTCAATCAAACATGAGAATTGTTCTGACTATTATGAAAATTTAAATGTTTTTAGACAGCATCAATGCTTCTATGGTTGTTCTTTAATCACATCGAGCAAAGAAATTTCTGAAAAACACAACAAAATTAGTGGAATCAGGGTAAAATTAGCCAAATCTTCATTCACAGAGCCGAATGGTGAACGAAACCTACTTCAACCGATTTTTCTGGAAATTTTACATAGGACTTGCATCATTTTGTTGATCACACCGAGCAAAAAAAAATCTGAACAACAAGGAAATATTAGGGGAACCAGGGTAAAATGAGCTCGTTTGCTTCCCAAGCAGTTCTGTTCGACCAATGAGCCCACGTTCATTCTATTTCTCAGAAATTTTCCATCAAGTTAAGGTAACATTTAAAGAAATCGTTCCACTCCGAGCTGAGATATAGAATTCTTTCGGGTTTTGGGGCACTTCTTTCCCATTGTGATCCCGCTGTGATTATTGTGCGAAATTATTGATACTTACATTCTTAATACCGGATTGATTATCAAATAATTTAGAAAATTGTATTCTTCAATGACGAAAAGAAATTCATATGCATTCTATCTGCTACTCCTCAATATTTTTAAAATAGTTCAGATGTGCTGGTGAATCTGCGTTTTGCAATTCGAACCGATTTATCTGACGTGATCCAAGTGAAACACGATCTTTCGAAGCTTCGTATCTAACACGGTTTATGTAGCACGTGGTATCGTGTATCTAAGTAGTATAAAACCAAAACGATTTATCATTGAATTACATTAAAATTGTTGTAAGGATTGAGCATGAGCATGATTGACCGCCCGAGGTTGCTACTCCGTTATTGCCAAATCAGCTGTTATTACACAGAGAACCAAGAGATGATGCATGGGACCAGCATACATCCTCAATGTGTAAAAACTGGTGACCCCAAACCAAGTCAATACCGGCGCTGGCCTCGCCCGAATGCAGGTCAAGTAGGGAATGGGTAGGAATATGTTGACGTGATACTCGCTTTATTGGAAACCGAAAAAACCTCTGCACTCCCACGAGAAACCACTGGAATGTTGGATAAAATGGTTGGGTTTGCAGTGGAATCCGTTTTGGTAAACGGTGTGCTGAATTCAAATGACGTCAGCAGCGAATAAGATATTTAACTATGTTCCCGATTTATTCTCTGTACAGAGATGCACATTGAAGTTATTCATTTTTTAGCACCAATTTACACCAACAGTAGGAATGCTGTTTGGGCCACTCACAAGTGTGGGTGGTTTATTTCAATGGAATTCAAGAATACGTTAAAAACATCGAGTTTGAGGACCGATTTAAACCAACAGTAGGAATGCTGTTTGGGCCACTCGCAAGTGTGGGTAGTTTATTGGCATGGAATACAAGAATACGTTAAAAACATCGAGTTTGAGGACCGATTTAAACCAACAGTAGGAATGCTGTTGGGGCCACTCACAAGTGTGGGTGGCTTATTTCAATGGAATTCAAGAATACGTTAAAAACATCGAGGGACCGATTTAAACCAACAGTAGGAATACTGTTGGGGCCACTCACAAATGTGAGTAGGTTATTGGCATGGAATTCAAGAATACGTTAAAAACATCGAGTTTGAGGACCGATTTAAACCAACAGTAAGGATGTTGTTGGAACCACTCACAAGTGTTGCAGGTTATTTCACTGGAATACAAGAATATGTTACTGTATTACCGCAGCAACACACGATTTTTTTATCCCCACTCATGATCTTAAATTCATACAACTTAACTTGTTCAATCCATTGATTAGTACAGGATAAAGGAGAAGCAGATCGTCAAATTCATTTATGCTAGTAAATCTTAATAATGTAGACAAAAAGAGTGACGTCGATAATTACACAGCAGCATAAGCGACCTTGCGCAATTGGTTTAGACATAGCTTGTATCGTACCGTGTTGTCACTCTTAGAACTGAAACATCTGCTCCACCTCCGAATCCAGTTCATTAGGCTGTGCGACGCACAGCCACCACCCCCCCATACACATACTCCCCTCCCTCCCGCACCATCCCGATCCAAATGGCGATGCAGTGCGCTTGCATCAAACGTCACTAAGCCTAATTGTCTTCAATCAGCTGTCCTGTTTGTCGGTTAATTTCCAATACGAAAGCCAAAGTTTTCCCACAAACACATTTATGTTTTACTTCCATCCACAATGCACCGTTCTAAAACGCTTCTTCTTAACCACCCAGAACTCAAAAAGTCAGTACCTAATTTTGCTCCCATATATTATTTAGTTAATAACATATTAATAACAGGAATCCATTTTCACATTTTAAAACGCACAATTCTTTTTCTCTATTTTTCCTGTTTTGCTTAAAACTGCACTAATAATTTTTTTCACTTTTTCAATTTTCCGAGTCACCTCACTATTTTGGAGCACCATCGAATAATTGTTACCTACAATAACATTACAAATTTCTAGATAAACTGGAGAGCAACTTTACTTCCTTCTGCTGCTTCCAAGAAGGTCCTCCATTCCGATCACATTAAAATTGTTGTCGGTCGATTTTAGAAAAACCACCATTTTGTATAATTTTCTCTTCGTGGTAATTACAGATGCATTCATTTAGTTCATTTTGTTGATCACTGAGCCTTTACTCGCCAAAAACACAAGACCTTGAAGAGGGTACTTCCCCATCGTCCATATAGCAGCTATCTTCGCCTTATCTGCTATCCAGTTAACGTCTTCAGGTGGATAGCCAAATCACATTGGACATTCAGATATGGATTGCTAAAATGCTATGAAAAAAGAAGAATATCATTTCCAAAATTATCTTTCAATAAACCAAACTAAAGCAGCTGCATTGCTTGATACTAACGTCAAATATGGTTGAATTAATATGATTTATCTAGTGACCCAGATCCAATGCGATCCAATCTTTTAACGCAAGCAATTGAGGCAAACCGTTAGAATTGGCCTTCCCACATAATTCAAAGATTAACTACAAGAACACATAAAATCGATTAATCCCAACAACCAGCAATCAATATCAGAACACTATTCAGTCGAGAGCGAAATATTTCACAACCATTCCCTGGGGGACATTGCGGGCCGATCCCTTCTAATAGGTCACCCAACTTTTAATTATTATTGTGTTTACACGTTTCGCCGTCGTCGTCGTTGTAGCCAGAAGCCGCATGCACTTTCAATTAATCTTTGGAATTTATTATGGAACGGTTACTCACATGGACACGGCAACAGAACAAACCATGAACACGTCCATAGTCATTATTCTTAAATCGCCAATCTTTAATCGAAAACATAAAAATCCAATAAACTATGCCTCCAATCGGTGAGCCATTGGAAGATAAATCTTAATAATTCTTCATAGACCGATACCTCTGCCTGTAGTAATCCAAGACATTTGGCTCCAGAGCTCGGAGATCCTCTAAGCTGTGTCTAGAGAGCAGTGCAATTCTGCGGCTATTGGTCCATTATAAATTCTAGCCCATAACGCATACAATCTCTGGCAATCTCGACGAGGCAACTAACGACGTCGACGCAGAGTACAGCCGCAATTGCATATATGTTCAGCATTCTTGTTAGGGCCGGCTGGCAATCGCACGCGCGCGCCTATTTTATGGATGTGTAGTGTAATAACAATAATAACAGTTGCACCGCGTAATGCCATCGCCTCAGCCCCTCGCCATATTCAAAGCCACTTGACTTGACTCTGAAGGAGCGCCGAAATGGGCGCAGGACAGCAGCGTGTGGTTGAAAAAAAAGGGCACCCGATGCTGGAGGAAAATAGATTTAACGAGGTTCAGTTATAATAATAGTAAATGTTTATTGGAATCAAAGGCGGGAAAGATTTATGGTGGTGAAGCAAATCGAGCACGGGATTGTGATTGGTTACATGTGTTTAAATTTATTAATTCCTCTGGTGGCGTAATTGAACTGCCGATGCCGGAATACCAATTTGTTGCAATGGGGGGCGGCTGGTTGCTGTCATTTGAGGATGCGGAATTATTTGTTTCTTCTGCGCTCTAACGAACCGCAGGTGCGGTCATTTGTTGATTTAGACAATCGTAATTTGTTTTGCTAGATTTCAACACAAGTCAGTAAACTTGTAACAGAGGGACTTTTTAATTCCAAATTCGACAGATTTGAGACACAAATAAAACTGCTATCGAGACATACATCAACTGTTCTCAAGAAAAAGCTAAACTGGTTAGTTAAGCTGTCTCACGAGCCATCCGAAGAATCCAACCCTTCTCCAAAACAGACTCCAATCGTAGTCAAGAGAAGTTCAAGCAGCATCCAGAGCGTATGTTTCCACTGGCAACCGCCATGGCTCTCCATACTTAGACCAAAAAGAAAATATTAACCTTTCGACGATGGCATCCCAAAAAGTTTACGGGAACGCTCCCTTTTTTACCCATCCACACCGAGTGGAAGGGAGATGTTGCCTGCAAGTGGAATTGTCCTCCCCCATCTCCTTCAGGAGCATCAAACGAAGTCGATCCATCTGCTGAGGTCGAGTCGAGCGACATCTTCAAGTTTTTGTTGTTGTTGATGTTTTCGTTTTTCGACCAACTGCTCAGCCAAATTCTTCAAAAGTAGAGGTTGGTTTTTGCTCCCTTTGTAGCATCAGACATCTTGTACCACCCACACCACAATTTGTTGCAAACCTGAGTGACTGGTTGTACCGAAAACTTGTTGAGCTCGAACGAATGTGCACCGAGTACACATATTTTTCGGTCTCCAATGAAGTATAAACTTATGTTAATGATAATCTCAAACAAAGATGATGTAGTTGAACTCTTCATCATTCCAGAACCCTTCGCTTGATGTCTCAACAAGAATGGGCCGGGAGGCGGTAGCCACCACAATTATGAGGTGAACGATGTGGGAGAAGCAGAGTGCCGATCTTCGTAAGAACGGTCGTTACCCCCTCATTCAGGGGTTTTTTCGATGATTTTTCAACGAAACAAGAGAGGAAAATGTGAAATATACAGAGCTCAACAGGTTGTGTATATGGAATGTATTTTTGTGATGCAAAACATTAGCAGAATATCAATGAGTTTTCATACTAACAATCAGTGGAGAACTAGTTTCTAACGATAAGTCACACCAAGATGGCTGTTCACGGTTTCCTTAACAGTTTGGGAAATGCATATCTAACGTTGTAAAACAGTTTGAACTTTTGTTTATAGCTGGAAGCAAGTCAATTTTGATTCCTAATGCACTACTTTTAAGTGAGACCCTATTTCTCGCACGTAGCCCCTAAAGCATTTGTTTTTTAAACTGTGAATGTTGTGGGTATAATGGTTAAAAATTGCTAGTTGGGCACCTTTGTCGATAGCATAGCATTATTCCCAGATTTAATGTTCACAACTTAATGGAATCTAGAAATTATATCTGCAGGGCTTTCGTTCACTTCTATTATAGGTAGCAATAATTGTTACCAATTTTCCACAAAAACACTAAGGGCGACTTATTGGCACACCTACACAAGCATTTGGCACACCCAACAATCTACACAGAAATAAAAAACGCGTTTGACGATTCAAATAGTTGTTTTAGTATTCAATTTTGTTGTTTCAAATTCATGATTTGGGTTTGTAACAAACAGGGCTATAAGTTCTTTTTAAAAGGCTATAAGTTCTTTTTTTTAAGTAAACAACAGAAGTTAAGAACTGTTTAGAACAACATTTAAGGTTATATCGATTCAATCAATGCGACGGAAATGAAAAAATAGTTCAAAAACTACAAGGTACAGCCAGGGATGCTAGATATACAGATATGTCTGCATTCATACAGACCTTATACAGATTACAGACATTATACAGACATTGCTTTAAAGTTACCGATCTTTACAGACATTGATATCCATCAAGAAAATGAAAATGATTCTCAAAAGAACTTATTTTTCATTAAAAGTTGTCTTGTTTTGTGTGTTGACCTAAAGCATTCAATATTTATAAACAGTATTTCAGAAAACTGTTTAACTTCTCAGATGTTTCAGGACCTTGTTTTGAAGCTCTTCTAATATCCAAACAGACCTTAAGTTTAGTCATGAATTTTAATATTTGGAAAATATGCCAAATTTTTTTGAGCTTTTTCTTAATTTCTATTTATAGCTGTCTGAGGGCTTGAGAGTTATTCTGTTACGCATCCTCATTTAAAGTTTATTTGTTCTTTTACCAACGTATTACTAATACCCCAAGCAACACCAAACCATCGTAATTAGTTGCAATAACTTGATTGTGACCTAATTGAGTCGCATTGAAGTAACTTTTACTGCTTTGCAACAAGTGTGCTACTAGGGACTGTAACTAAAAATGAACAAATGTTGTCATATTTTATTTCTCAAAGCCGTTTTAGTTCTATGTGAATCATTCCTAAATGCCTGGTGTTATCAACAATCAATAGGAAACTAGCGACTTCAAACTGGTTCACTATTTTAGAACCACCTTGTACCATGCACCTTGTAATATATTCTTGCGCTTTTCGGTGATAAAAAGGTTTGTTTTTATTTTGATTCGCTGTGTTATTTTAACAGAATGTTTGAGGTATTGTGTGTCGTGAGCAGAGATCGAAATTCTGACTCAGCTGGGTGAAAACCATGCTCTCTCTCAAGCAGGTTGTCGATGAGTAGCGAACCGTTCACATTTTCATCTCTCCTTTTTCGCCGATAATTCAAGCTGAACAATGCATTAGGTCCTAAGTAACATTGAGAGATTCTCTTCGTCGACTTTCTCTTTGGTTAATAGCTTGTCTATTAAACGATTTTCTGATGTTTTCAACGTATTGGATCCCTAATCACACTTTATACTACCGTACTGTATGTTGAAAATACTTGAACATGCTTTTACATAGCCGTGGGAACGCAAAAAGAAAGTCGACAAAGAGAGTCTCTCAATGTTACTTAGGATCTTATGCATTGTTTTGCTAGAATTCATTATTCTCTCTTGCATATGCAAAAATATCTCTCTCCAAAATTCAACGAAAATATTTTCTCATGTCACATTTTTCACTGAAAACATGCTACCTAAATCGTATACGAGGAGCAAAGCTCGAAAATAAGGCCAAGCCGGTGCACACTGGTACCGCCATGCACCATCATTATAGAATTATAATGTCAGAATAAGACACGCATGGAGACAGGTGCATTTTCAGGTGTCAAAAAGTAAGTGAAAAATAATTTTCGGCATCTAGGATTCACTGAAAAATAAATGATTTATCAGCTACTCATGCTCTCTGAAAATTATAAATCGCCTTTGCTTTTCTCGCGAAAACTGCTGTGAGCGTATAATAGTCACTCGCTTCTCACATTCTCATTTGTGTCTCCAAGCGGGGGAAAAAGGACGTTCCTCTTCTCAAGTAGGCGAAAAATTCGGTCTCCGGTCGTGAGTTATGTTTTTAGGAATAATTCATTAAGCTTGTGGCCGATGTGTTGCTACTTTTCGAACCAAAAGCTTCACCAAAGCACCAAAAGCAAACTTTCACTATGTTTCAAGAATCTTTCAGAACATTTGAGAATGGTTAAGTTTGAAGTCTTGCTAATATTTGATATATGTACTACAATGATTTTAAGAAAAAAGATGGTACAAGCGGGACTGTAAAAAAGAACTGTTCAGGACTCATTTTTTTTCAAAGATGAAGCAAAAAAACTAATCAAAAGCAAAAACAACTAATACTTATCAGAATTAAAATAAATATTTCAAAAAATTACTGAAGATTTATGAACTTAAAAAATCCATCAAATCGATGAACTTGGAAATCAAGTGTTTGGTCATTTTACATGCTTAATTACTTGATGAAAAATGTTAAAAATGAACAGTAGTTAATTTATTTTGAATAGAAATAAGTTAAGTGTTAATAAAACACTTTAAACGTCATGTTAGTTTCCATTTATGGTATTGATTTTTGACTACATTTGATAGGAAATTAATTTTGAATCCCCAGGCTTTTTAAAAGTTCATTAGATGTGTAGGGTAGAAATCAAGAAATGCTTTTAAAAATTAAAAATTAATTTTCAGAAGCATGAATAAATTTGGAAAACTTTTTAAAAAACTTCGTAAGATTTTATTTCTGTTGAGAAAACTACGAAGCAAGTTTATTTAATACAATCAGAAAAAAAATATTATTGAAATTTTAAAAGATTTGAAGAATTAATCTAAGGTCCCGTAATTCTATCTATCTATATATATAAAAATATATTTCTGTCTGTCTGTCTGTCTGAACCTCATAGACTCAAAAACTACCGAACCGATCAGCGTAAAATTATGTATGGAGAAGGTTTTGGGGCCGGGTAAGATTCTTATGATGGTTTGAGACCCCTCCCGTATCTGGAAAGGGGGGCTCCCATACAAATGAAACACAAATTTCTGAATAACTCGAGATCTTATCAAGTTATAATGAAACCAAACTTGGCGTGTAGAGTTTTTCGAAGGCAAGAAATGTTTCTATTGTGGCTTGAGACTCCTTCGCTCACTGAAAAAGGGGTCTCTAATATAAATGGAACACGAATTTCTGCATAACTCAAGAACAAATCAAGCAAATGGAACCATGGAGGTTTTTGAAGGAAACAAATGTTTCTAAGGTGGTTTGAGACCCCTCCGCCTTCTGAAAGGGAGACTTCCATAAAAATGAAACATAATTTTTAGCATAACTCGAGAGCCAATGAAGCAAATGAAACCAAATTTGGCATGTTGAGGTTTTTGGAGGCAAGAAATGTTTCTAGTATTTAATAAAGCAGATTGAAGTTTAAAAATAGTTGAATTTCTATAAGCATTGAAGCAATTTTTCTGTGTGATATAAACTGTTCCAGAAAGAATAAGCACACTTTTAAAATAACAAAAAAGTTATGTTTTATTTCAGTTTTAATAATTTTATTTGGCAAATCATATTTGTATTTATCTTTTATATGATACTTTACTCTCGTTTAATCAAAATATTTAATCATAGCCAAAACTCCTAACTTATTCTCGAACATGACCCATTAGCTTCTGCACAGTGGTACTTCCCACCATTTTGACCACTTTTGGCCAATCTTTTTTTAAATTTTGGCTTTGCTTTGGTTAAAGCCCAAAAAGTCTCGATTGGCCGTGTCTCCGGGCACTTCAGCGGATTCATGTCTTTCGTCACGAAACACTACTTGACCTTCGTGCTGCCTAATCATCGGCAATAATCGCTTCTGGAGACATTCCTTAACGTATTTCTGAGTGTTCATCGTCTCCGTTGTGATGTACGGACTAGATGTTTTACCACACTCGCATATTGCCTGACAAACCATAACCTTCTTACCGAATTTTTCCGTAAAAATTGCTTTCTCCGTTTCGAGGATGTCTTTGTCTTCGCTTACAATATAGAATCGTGGTCCGGGAAGCGTTTTGTAATCTAGTTTCACATACGTTTCATCGTCCATTATTATACACCCAGAATTTCTACACAATAACGAATCGTAGAGTTTTTGATTTCACGACGCGGTCTGTTTTGGTTTTTTCTGCTTCCGGTTTCTTTTAGCCTAAGTCTTTCTTAGGCACGCATGACGTTATTCGACGAAGTCCCTAGTTTTTCGCAACATCTCGAAAGGAAGTCGCTGGTTTCGCTTGTAGGCATCCCTGATCTTTTTATCGATATTCGGACTAACAGGACCGGATTTCCGACCACTCTTCGGTGCATCTTCAAACGTACACTGTTCTCTATATTTTTGAATCGCAGATCGTACCGCTCCGACGCTTACACCCTCTTCCTTGGCCAATTTTCTCAAGGAGAGTCCGCTCATAGTGCACCATTGTGTACGATACATTTTCGTTGTTCCGGAGTAAGACTGCGCATTTTGATAGGTAACACAAAACTGAGCACTTTTTTGATTCACAAATGTGCAAACAAAGCGACGCAGCCAAAACATGTTTAAATATTTCACTATATTCAAAAACCGTTAAAATAAGTAGTGCTCATACTTTCTGGAACAGTCCTTACTCTAGAATATTTTCTTGTGAACCAGGATTTTCAATGACTTTCCATGTGTCTTTCGACACCTGTTCCGTCCGGGGAACGAGCAAAGTGGACTGTAACACTTTTTTGGGAGTAGGCCAAAGCTAGAGGATAAGGATCCTCGCTGGGCGCTTTGCCTTCGGTGGACACTCCGCCAGTGGAGTGGAAACACGAGCTAGAGTAGTTCGGACTACTCGTTGGATACTCGGTTTTCTTGAAGCCGTGTCACGTTACGACTTCTGAACCTACTACTTCAGACTTGGAACACTTGCTGTGAATGAACATTTACTATTGAACACTATTTGTTTAGAACTTTTACTCTTGCGTCTACACACGTTGGAATCTAATTTCGTTCTGATATTATGGACTGCAAACGGACTGTACGTTTGGTTGCCTTGACAAACGAGGTACCATTTTGATTGCGTGCTTCGCTTTGCACATGAGAAGTATATAGGAGTATAAAAAAGGGTTGGAGCTAAATGGCCTTCAACATTACTTGCGTATATATATACCAGGTAGAAAAGCAAAGAAAGACACAAACAAATGTACAAGCCCTAGCATGACTTCTTCCGGTACGGAACATTCTCCGCCACGTTGAAATGGTTATTTCTTAACTTGATGAATCGATACTGAGATGAATCTCAGTAAGCCTTGTTGTCATCTATCGGTAAAACTGACAGCTTGTTGATCGGTCGACGGAAGGTTACTTTGTCACTATAGACATCCACTGCTCTTACCAAACCATCGACACCAGAGTAGGTCTTACTAATTACACCCAGCTTCCACTGCAGCGGGGTAAGTTTCTGTTGTGCAACAAGACGATCATTCCGGGTGCCACATTGGCAGTAAGCTTCTGATTCTTTTTCCTAGGTTGCAAGCTGCTAAGTTAGTCACGTTTCAGGCCCTCCAAAAATGTTCTCTCAACTTCTACAGATGCTGCCATTTATCCAAACGGTTTGCTTGGACATCTTCGTAGGACGGCTCTGGAATGGCAGTTAGCGGACGTCCTATCAGATAGTGAGCAGGCGTTATCACTTCTGGGCATCTAGGATTCGCTATTGTAACGAATAGCGGACGTGAGTTCAGGATCGCTTCGATTTGCGCTAATATGGTAGCATATAGCTCGAAGTTCAACGACGTATTTCCAACAATCTTCTTCAAATGGGTCTTTGTACTTTTCACAGCGGCTTCCCAAAGACCACCAAATTCAGGAGCATCAGGTGGAATGAAATGCTATTCGATTCCCTTGGCTACAAAACGACTCGATTTCCTTGCTTTTTTGTTCCTGCTTGAACAACTGATGAAGTTGATTCAATTCATGCTCAGCACCACGGAAATTCGTACCATTATCCGAGTGCAGTTGATGTACGATACCACGACGACTCACGAACCTTTGAAGCGCAGCGATGAAAGCAGTGGTCGTCATGTCAGCCACTAGCTCTACGTGCACGGCACGAGTAACCATGCAGACGAACACTGCCACATATCCCTTCACAATGATTGCTTTTCGCATGCCTTCCTTGATCTGGAACGGACCAGTGTAATCCACACCGGTAACGGAGAAAGGAGGTGTCACACGACATGATGGCAAATTTCCCATGTACTGAGTCGTATCGGTAGGCTGAACTTTGAAACACTTCACACAGGATCTCGTGATTGCTCGAACGGTCGAAGCGGCATTTATCAACCAATAATCACGACGCAGAACATGAACCAGACCGGTTGGACCAATATGAAGATGTGATGAGCATGAATCAGCATTCGCGTAATAGGACTTTTGTTTGGCAGAATAATTTGATGCCTGGCATCATACAGAAGTTGGGAATTCTCCAAGCGGCCTCCAACTCGCAGCAAACCATTCACTAAGATTGGACACAAAGAACCAATCTTTCGGCAAGTTTCACCCGATTCGACTCTCGCAATCTCATCACTCAACTCTTTTCGTTAACCTACCTTAACGATCAATTCCATCGCACTTCGTAGTTCTGGAACCGTGGGAATCGAATTTGTAACACGGGTAGCTAAATTTTTCTTCTTGCAGTTGTGAATGAACCGTAGCACCAAAGCAATAACACGTTGTAACTTTCTAAACGAGCTGTATTTGGCAAACGCTTTTAACTCTTCTTTTTCAACCACTCAATTTTTTCCGTTTCACTTCGGATTTCAGCGATGCGGTTTCTCACGAACACTTGCAGATGTTCCGGAGACTTGCGCATCTAAGCCAAAACAATTTGATTGTCGGACCGCAGCACTACACGTTTGTACGGCATCTTGATTGAACGCACAACATTGTTTACTAAGCGAGACAGCAAAAGTGCTGCACACAGTTCCAACCTGGGAATTGTCATTTGTTTCAGTGGAGCCACCTTTGACTTACTGCAAAGTAGCTGTAGTTCGGCACACTTGGTTTGAAACACACTTCTAATGTATATGTATGCTCCGTACGCGGACATAGAAGCATCAGCGAAACCATGGAGCTCATAATATGCTGCTTCATCAGTCAGCACACGCCTTGGAATCCGAACTTGATTAGTTATAGCGAGTGCTTTCTTGATCTGCATCCACTGTTGACTTATTTCTTCTTCAATGGGTTCGTCCCAATTTACCTTGCTTTGCCACAACTGCTGCATGAGTAACTTAGCAAGAACAATCACTGGCGATAAGAATCCAAGAGGATCGTACAACTGGCAATCTCGGACAATATTTCTCCTCGTGTTTGATTCGAAATCAGCATCAAAATGTAGCGACTTTATCGAAAACAAAAATTCATCAGTCTGAGGATCCCACAGGATACCAAGCACTTTGATCACATTGTTTACACCTTGCTCTTCTAGAATCTTCTTTTCTTCACGATCACTTTCTGGGATGTGTTCCAACAATTGCTCGGAGTTTGAGCACCACTTATGGATGGGTAGTCCAGCACTAGCGAGCAACTCTTTCACCTGCTGTTTTCGCTCAATAGCTGCTTCCAGCGTATCATCTCCAGACAAAACATCATCCACGTAAAAATCTTCTTTCACAGTACTAGCTCCCAATAGATACTCCGACATGCCATCTTCAGCCAATTTTATTAAGCAAGAAAAGGTGCACTTACTGTACCGTATGTCACGGTGGTTAGTTCATACACTTTCAAAGGCTTTTCTTGGCTCTCTCTCCAAAAAAATCGCTGAAGGCACAGATGAATCATAGCAACCAGGATTTGTCGATACATCTTACCGCCCAAGCAGCACACTTGTTGCAAATCAGTAAAATTATCTTCAATGTGACTCAAATAAGTCACAATCAAGTAACTACAACTAATTATGACAGTTTTGTGTTGCTTGGGCGAATGCATACTTGTGCTTATGAAATCTTAAAACAGTACCACCTACCTTGAGGACATCGTTGAGCGATACACTGTTCTGCGACAGCTTGACAGAAGCATCAAAGACTACTCGACACTTTGTTGATGAGCTATCAGGACGAATGACAGCATGGTGTGGTAGGTAGCACTTTAGAATGCTGGGAGGATCTCTACTTTCATCGATCTGCTTGCAGTGGCCTAGGCGTTCGTACTCTCTGATGAACTGCTCACGTAAGCACGGATCTCGAAACAAGCGCTGTTCGAGGAGATAGAATCGCTTCAAAGCAAGCGATCGACAATCACTTAGCTGATTAACGTTTTCCTTCAGTGGGAGCTGTATAACAAATCTTCCTTCTTCGTTGCGCTCGTGTGTGGTGCGAAAATGCTTCTCACATTCATCTGCTTCAGTCGATATGGGTTCTTGCTCGGGCACTTCTTCGATGTGCCAAAAACGCTGGACATCATCATACACGTCTTCGACGGTGACCGTGTGGGAATAGGATGGACCTTGATTACACGTTTCTTCATATTCTCCAGTAAACACCCAACCAAGATGCGTGTCTCGCAACTCTGGAAGATGTTCTGCTAGTTGGTACTGACCAGACTTGAGTAGCTTGAAAAACAGACCGTCGCCAATCAACATATCGACTTCTTGAGGAGAATTGAAATTGGGATCCGCTAGCCGGAAACCGGGAGGAATACACCAATCACTCACATCGATCTCGGTGTTCGGAATAGCACCAGTTACTGAAGGAGTAACAATGCACTCTACCGCTGCTCGGTAGTCGCTGCATCGTGAATGAATGTTCACGACGGTTTTCTGCAAGCTATTGGTCGTACGGTTGTTCACGCCAGATATCTTCACATTCGCTGGCAAAATCTTTGCTGCGATATCATCAGCCATGCGCTTCGTGATGAGGTTCACTTGGGACCCACAGTCTAGAAGAATTCGACAAAGATGAGGCTTACCTTGGCGATCAAAACTGTTTACCACCGCTGTTAGCAGGAGTACATTCTTCTTGGTCGGTGCGGCTTGAACTGAACAGGTAACGGCACTTGTAGAAGCATTGGATGGGCCAGCTTGTGCTTCGGAAGTCCTTGGCTTCAGCGTAGGAACCGAGTCGGACATCTCGTTCTTCCTGCCTTCGTTCTGGCTTGAATCTAGCATCATCATCTAGCATTGAGTGTGATGACGCTGACGGCACTTCATACACTTTTTGTCTGACGGACAGTCACGCAATCGATGACCTTTCTTCAGGCAATAGAAGCACATACCCAAAGACCGAGCCTTCTCTACTCGCTGGGACACACTCAAACTTTTCAGCAACTTGCAATGAAAATTCTTTTTAATATATTTAAAAAAAAACAATATAGCGCTATCTCAAGTGCTGCCGCTATTCCACAAACGACTTCTTCACATCCGAACGCACACTTGAAAAAAGGAAAATGTCTGTATAAACGGATATGTTTCTTATAAAACGTATAATTTGCGCAGATCGAATTACAAATCACACATTGGGACACTATTTTTTTCTTACAACAAATGAAACTGATCGCAATAAAACTTCAGCGTTCGTTTTCGAAGACTATTGAGATTTTTCTAAATTCTTTGTGGTTTGTTTTTTTCGCAAATGTTTTATATCATGTAATTTTAAATTTCTTTAAACACATACTTCTGTCTTGCACTTTCTTTTCAGTTCGCATTCATGTAATTTTAAGTGTTTGAACACCGAAATTCAGCTGCACGACGTATTTTTTTAAACTTTATTTAAGTAACTTTTAGCCATCTGGGCTAGTTCGTCACTGACTAAATGACGTAGTTTTCAGTAATAAGTAGTAGTATTAAACAACTTGACGTTAATTCACAGCAAGTTATTTTTATAATTGAGCTTGTACTATACATTTTTGTAATATATCTATTTAAACATAAAACTTAGTCCTTTATGATGTTACGTTACCCGAAAATTAGATCATTTTGCAATTAATGCTTATGTAATATTTTTTTTTAATAATATAAGGTGACCTTGAATATTTCCAGCTTATCATTTTGTGTTTTTCTAGAAATATATTGTCATTCACCACTATTGAATGATATAAATTGCCACCTGTACGTATTTTTTTTTAATCATCGATTTCTAGCGAATAAAAAATTTCACTTGAACAACTGTTTCCTCTACAATTAGGTTTGTTATATAGAGTTAAAAAACAAACTTATTAAAATGGAAAGCGACCATTTTCTCCACATCATCTAAATGGCAAAATCAATTACCAACGCCCAGTTTGAAAGAAGGGTCAAGGAAAAGTGCACTCCACACTCCAGCCGTACATTCAAGGGCAAACCAATTGACACCACAAATTATTATCAACCGAAAAAGCAATAACAGGAAGAACCTGTCAGAGCGTAAAACCAGTCTCAAACCGTCAGAATCCCCCAATGTTGAACCCAAACCAAACCGCACCTGCCGCCATCGCCATGCAGCAGCAGCAGCAGCAGCAGCGAGACGCGAGGAACCAAGTCACATTCACAAGGTACCTGAATCCACATAATTTCGCTCGGCCAGCTTGCTGCCAGCTTCATTCATGAGATCTGACGAAAACACACTCCTTTCCCTTCGAAACCGTTCCGGTGTTCCGCACGAGGTGCATTTCGTTTCAGGAGAAAAAATTTCACGATCAAGATCAGGGACATGGCATGTCCGGTAAAAGCGAGAATTTGAGCAACAAGTGCTCGCCTCGGTGCGTTCATAAACAAAAACAACCAACCTGACGGATGGCCCCATGACTGAGTAGAACCAATGCAGCGAAAAAGAAACAACCAAGCAAGCTGTGTGGCGATTAAGGAAGATTTGGCCACGCAGATAACGTACACATACGACGCGAGAGAAAAGACAAGTGACAGTGACATACACGCATCCCGCTGCTGCTGCTATTGCTGATGTCTGTCCTGGATCTGCATTTCGCCCTTGCAATTGCGCTTGGCTGAATTCGGAGGATGAGAGCTCTAATTACATGGGTCATGATGCGCAAACATGCTCATGCAAGATTGCAATTGCCCTGCTGTATGTGCGCGCAATTGCACTTACATCTAAGTGCACGCATGTTTGGCCTCAAGACTGTGGAGTGGCGTGAGCAAATGACGATAGAATAGCTTTGTTCAATGGTTCGTTTTTTTCGGGCTTGTTGCTGTAGTTCGAGTTAGTTTTCAAGGGCCTTAACCTGCAAGAAATTGAATATTTTAAATTAAAAACAAAAAATATTATCGAAATAAATTACATCTCTCATTAGCTTTTAAGGAACAACCTCTAGGATTCAAAAATCCAGATGATTTCGTTCTTACACGAGTGCCACAAAAATGTAAAACGAATCTGCAATCGCTTCATCAAAATTTCATTGAGACAAACGGATTGAAAAAATCATGTCATGTAGGATAATACACAAGCGAGTTTCGTCGTTGAACACAGCTAGTGCATGCATTTGCTGCAGATTTTCGATCAACACTTGATGTCAGGGTTGCAATGCATAGGAATAGAAACCAAAAACAGACGCATTTTTTTTTGAAGTATTTTACTTAACGCATTTCAAAAGTACTACCCTTTTAATGAGTATTTGCTCAACGCCATGCATAGATCTATTTTTTATAATATTAAAATCCTTGCAATCTAATGAATTTAATGATTAGTTTTATAAAACGCCAAACGTAATTAAATTAATGCTTAAAGACTGAAGTTATCAGTGAAGTGCTGAAGCCGACGTTTGTTCCAAAATGAATGTATATAGGGTAACGGGATGTAATGTTAGCCTAGCTCCTTGATTCGGCCTATGTACCAAATATGTCATTATTTCTTCGATAATCAACAAAATCATGATGTTGAAGGAGACCAAATGAATCAGCAGTTGACTAGAACGATGTTAGTTTCGATATTCCGCAGTGGCAGGATTGAGACATATTTGAAAATTGAGCGAAAGGGCATGTGTACAGTGGTACTGAACCAACGACATTTTGCCTAACATCCCACTGCGGGTAGTTAATGCACGGACTAAGTCCGCCACTTCGACATGCCCTTTTAGCTCAATTTTCCTAAGACATTTATATGGTTCAAGCCTGCCGCACATAGGAACTATCAAAACTTACTTCGTATCTTTCATTCAGCCAAAACATTGATGCTCAATTGGTGCCTCATGGTGATGAGCGAACATCTCATCAACACCGTAATATTACTCTGCACGGAGAATATATAAAATAACAATTAATTAGTCACACGTTATAAACTAACAGGTCACATAGGTAAAATAACAATGATTTAACAAGCAAACGGTAGACCCAATGTTAGGGACATATTTTTTTCTATGTTCCCAACTATGGCCTGTTGCATGAGAAGCGTAGTAAAAATGTTGTTATTGGTAACATTTACAATACAAATGTCTGAGTTCCGGTTGAATGTTGTTCATATGGCTCATCTTAACACAAATTAAAGGAACAAAATCTGTGTAGAGTGAATTATAATGTTTTTATTGTCGAATGACCGCTAAATCATATGCCAAAATCACTTAAGTGTTTCTTAGCAGTTTAAGTATAGTTTGATTTGTGAAATTGTTTGTTGAGTAGAGCGAATACAGCTGAGAACGCTTTGAATCAGAAAATTAGTACGAAACCCGTACGAAGATTGCATTTTATAAAAAAATCAATCGAATGGAACGAACTTGCATCCATGATTAGACCCAATTTGGTACCCATGGACCGACATTAAATCCATATCCTTTGAAAGTTTCGGACTTTATAAAACGAGTTGTGTAGGTTTTCGTGATACATACTACCAGATGGCTTATTAAAAATATCTTAGCAAGTGTACAGCTAGTTAAATTTTGTTTCCAGCTCAAATACTTTATGAGTTACAATGAAAAATGTAATCGATTGTTGCATGTTAGGCTGAGTCAAGGGACACATACCCTAGATGCCAGTTAAAGGAGAACATCAATTGATCTTTGCACGGATTGTATTAACCTCGGGAAGCTTGTTTACAAGGTATTATAATCTAAACCGAAGTGAAATTTAACGTTGTATATTTCCACATTGTATACGATTCGATTCAGAACATAGTGTGAAAATTTGCACTGGTGAATGTTTTCCGGTTATTTTACTTCAATGGTTAAAAATGGTCAAGCCAAATGAGCCGCAAACAACGAAATGGCTTGCAAACTTTCATACGCCATACAACAATGTTTGCAACCTTTCATACAACAGCCAAGATTCAGGCGTTATCTGGCTTGAATTTTCATGAAATATCCCATTATTTTCGGCCAAATCTAGCATTCCCTTTATGTGAATTAGATAACGCAGAAAATTCAATGTTTCTTTTTATCAAGGTAGGGTTATTCACGAGTGATTTAGTACGTAGCATATAACATTTGAGCTAATTGGCTCAAAAGTCTGAAATCATTCTGTCCTTAGTAGCACACTTGTTGCCATTCGGTTGAAAAAACATGAATATGACTTGCTTAGTCAAAATCAAGTTGCTACAACTAGTTACGATCGTAATGTGCTGCTAGGGCCATGGCTACACTTCACTAGGTTCGCAGTCTGTATGTCCTTTTTTTCTTATAAGGGTCGGTTTGTTCCCAAGAACCATTTTATTGAGCTGTCCTCCGATATCCTAATGACATGGTCAGCTCTCTGTAGAAAATTGATTTTTACCCTGTGGACAGGATAGGACGAGGTTCTCCAACAATTCAACCAACTCATGGTTTAGTGGTATTTATTTTGCTTATTACAGCGCTCCTAGTGGAGGTTTTCGGAAACTTTCGACTTGTATTTGTGACAATACCAATAACAGAAACAGTGTATTTTTTCATGTTTATAGAACGCTCTGTTATTGAGACAGTAACCATGCAAGTGGAGCGTTGACAAAAAATCGTGCACAGTTACTTGAATTGCCACGCCCGATCGTGTTTTGAGTAAAAAGTATTATGCAGATGTTAGTACAGTGCAGCGAAGGCTAACCACGCCAGTAAG
Source organism: Aedes japonicus (assembly GCA_034211315.2). Classification (NCBI taxonomy): domain Eukaryota; kingdom Metazoa; phylum Arthropoda; class Insecta; order Diptera; family Culicidae; genus Aedes; species Aedes japonicus. Next base: position 11,044 of record JASCZW010003157.1, on the reverse strand, counting down.
CAACGCATTCAATCACTCAAACAAAATACAGGGTGCGGCAGAAAATAATGCGAAAATGTTCAAACTTGAGTATTGGAACTATGAGTGACTCGTTCCAAGATATTGCTTTCCTTGTTGAAGAAGGAATAAATGATAATCCTGTTCTCCAAAGAAAAGCTTTTCATCATCGATGCTGTGGCCAACAGTCGCACGGACCGGTTCATTTCACCGCAGAAAATGGAAAACCTTCCGGAAAAAGTAAAATTCAAATTTCAAACCAAACATTCGGCTGGTGTCATCATGTTTGGCTTGGTGGCGTCCAACGGTTTGAAAATGCCGCCTGTTTTCATTGATGCTGAAGTTAAAATTAATACCGAAATGTATATCGGTATTTTAAGGAGTGTATCGAATATAAGCTATCCACATACATTTGCGTTGTACGCATGTATTTGTGATGGTTTTTTATGCTCTGAACACTGCATGCTGTGCGTTTGACTGTCAGCTTTCTTTTGTTTACTTGTTTTTGCGGTTCAAATTCTGCGTTTTCAAAATGTCACGTATTGAAAAGGAAGTGAAAATTAAGGTTCTGGACACATGGCTAAGTGAGAAGGGTATTACTATGCGAAAATTGACGAAGCGGTTTGGAATTCATCATGCGAGTGTTTAAACCAGTGGTGCTCATCCCATGGCCTGCGGCTGCATGCGGCCCGTCGAGTCGGCAAATGCGGCCCGCGATAGCATTTGAGAAATATGAGAACTTCATTGAATATGTAGCTATTTGCTGTTCGATTTGAGTTGCATTTCTTACTGTGCAATAATTGTGATTCTCATAGTTTTATGTGAACAATTTTTACCGTGCTTATTACACAGATGATGAATGACCAAAAAGGCGGGATAGAAAGAAAGAGAGAATGCAGTCATATTTTCGCTCCCGCAACAACAGGTTCATTCACTTTCACCATTCAGTGTCTGTTGTCAATTGGTTCCGTTCTGTTGTCGCGTGCTTAGTTCTGAGAAGTTTCAAGCAATTATTCAGTGAAAATGGAAGCCAGCACTAGCAAAAAACGGAAAGTGGCTGATGAAGGACGTGTTTTCCAGGAGAAGTGGTCTGAAATGTTTTTCTTTTCGTGCATTAATCAAAAACCGGTGTGTATGATTTGCAACGAAGATGTTGCAGTTATGAAGGAATTTAATGTGAAGCGTCGCTACGAGTCGAAACATGCGTCAAAAATGGATAAATATGTCGGTGTGGCGCGGGCTGAAAAATGTGCTGAGTTCAGGGGAAATTTGAGTAGCCAGCAAAACTTTTTTGTGAGAAGAAAGCAAGAAAATGAGTTGTGCACAAAGGCAAGTTTCATTATCGCAGAAAAACTCGCTTCCCATTCGAAGCCATTTTCTGATGGCGAGTTTGTTAAGGAATGTATGGAAGCTGTGGTTCAAATGATTTGTCCCGAAAAAAGTCGCATCTTTGCGCAAGTGAGTTTGTCGCGGGCGACCATCACCAGGCGGGTTGAAGACATTGCTGAAAATCTTGTGTTGAGTTTGAAGGAAAACGTTGCCAGCTTTGAATTTTATTCAGTGGCACTGGATGAGAGCACGGATATATCTGACACAGCTCAATTGGCAGTTTTTATCCGCGGCATATCTAAGAAATTTGAGGTGACTGAGGAATTGGCAAGCCTTTTCCCCATGAAAGGAATGACGAAGGGCATTGATATCTTTAATGCTCTGTGCGCTGTTCTAGAAAAGTTTGATCTACCGCTGAAGAAAATGTCCGGAGTTGTTACCGATGGAGGTCCCGCTATGTGTGGTATGTATTTTGTTTTCCATCTTATTTAAATTATTTAAGCTTATACCGCAGTGTAAAGACGTGCAAGCTCCTTAAAATTCTTGCCTAAAATGTTGTGCTATTTTGAACGTCGCCTTTTGACAGTACTGGCATTCTCACATTTATTATGGACATTTGATGTATTTGGCGCTGGCCTCAGGCCGTAAGTTTATTTACTTCTTACTTGAAGGGTTGCATACAAATTGATGCAAAATATTCAGCTTTATCATATTTACGGCCTTGGAAAATTTAGTACCAAGGATGGTGTTAAATTCTAGGTATTTTTCTTCATACATTTATGTATGTTTAAATTTATTTATTTATTTTTGAATTATGTTTGAGCTTGTTTGTCTGTTCTCTGTGCTTAATCATTTTATTACTGAAAAAAAAAATGTTTATTCATAGGAAAACATGAAGGTGCAATTGCCCATCTTCGAAAACTACCCGAAGTGTCAGTGCAATTCTCCCAGTACCATTGCATCGTGCACCAGGAGAACCTCTGCGCCAAAAGCGTGGGATTCAAAGATGTCATGAAAGATGGCATCAAAATAGTGAATTTCATCCGATCGCACGCATTGAACCATCGAGAATTTCAGGCTCTTCTAGTAGACACGGATGCAGAATATGGTGACGTACCATATTATACTGAGGTACGTTGGCTGAGCAGGGGAAAGGTGCTGCGACGCATATTTGATCTTCGGAAAAAAATCGTCGAATTCATGGAGAGCAAAGATAAATCAGTGAAGTTTTTCGATAATGCGGAGTGGGTGACAGATCTGGCTTTCCTGACTGACATTACAACGCACCTGAACGATTTGAATTTAAGTCTCCAGTGTAAATGCAAATTGGTGCACAGCATGTTTAATCAAATCAGTACATTTGAAAACAAACTCGTGTTGTGGGAGAAACAGATAAAAATTCTAAATTTTGCCCATTTCCCTACTCTCGAAAAATGCAATGTGACGTTGACTAAAAAAAACAATGAAAAATGATTTTTCTCGTAGATTAGGAGATTTCAAAGCGCATGACAAAATTCTAAACTTTTTTCTGCTCCATTCAGTGTTGATGCTGAACAAGCCCCAGATAATATCCAAATGGAACTAATTGAGTTACAGTGTGACACGGAAATGCGAGAAAAATTTGATCGACATGATTTGTTGGAGTTCTATGCCAAATTTGTTCCGGAAGAGCGCTTCCCAGAGCTGCGAAATCATGCTCTTTTCGTAGCTTCTTTGTTTGGATCCACATACATTTGTGAACAACTGTTTTCCGTGATGAAGCAAGTAAAGTCAAAAGCAAGAAATAAGATAAGTGATGAACATTTGGACAATTCATTGCGTATTTCGACCTCTAGCATGAAGGCTGATCTCGATGAGCTTGCTCAAGAAAAGTGTAAATGAATTATGTATTAAAATGCGAAAAAATTTTTTTTATTGATTTTCAAATAAATTGAATGTGATATAAATCTACATTTTGTTGTTTGTATTTTTTTTTATTTTGGAAGAAAGAGCATTGTGTTACATTTCAGGTACATCTACTAGTAACGTGTCCTCAAAATAAGCTGTTTTTTATTAATTATTTTAAACCATTAAAAATAACTCATTGGGGCCCGTGGCATTGGCGCAAAATTTCATTTTGGCCCGCTGCAAGCATCTACCTGAGCACCACTGGTTTAAACCATCATTAATAAGTTTGGGGAACACTATTCTTTGGATGAGCTACCACGAAGAGGCAGAAAACCCGGCTCTTCCAACCCGAAACTGGAGCAGAAAGTGGTATCTCTAATCATGAAGAACAAATCAATGTCAATACGTGATTTGGCCAAAAAAGCAGGAACGAGTGTCGGAGAAATTCGGTCGAAAGATACTGGTATGGCAAGCAATATGTTCCTGTGGTTTGAAGTCAACAATTTTTTACACTACCGGAACTATAAATACGGAAATCTATCGATCTGAGTGTTTCCAGAAGAGATTGTTGCCTTTATATAAGAAGCATAGTACACCTCCACTGTTTTGGCCGGATTTAGCGTCGGCTCACTATGCCAAAACCACTCTCAATTGGCTTGCGGAAAAGGGTATGGATTTCGTTGAGAAAAATATCAATCCACCAAATTGCCCTCAGCTTCGACCCATCGAACGCAATCGTGAAGAGGGTCTTCAAGAAGACTGGTAAGGCAGCTGGGAACATGCAGGAGTTCAAAAAAATTTGAGCCCAAGCGTCTAAAAAATGCGATGCAACACTTGTCCGGAACTTGATGAAGAGCATTCGATCCAAAGTTCGAAAATTCGTGAAGGAATAACTTAAATTTCGTCCGGTCTTCATTATGTTCAAGTTTAACCTCGTACAATAAAGGATCAATTTTTTGTATGAATAAAATAGAGGTTTTCAACATAATTTAAAAGAAAGTTTGTGGATAGCTTATTTTCGATACACTCCTTATAAGGGTCGGTTTGTTCCCAAGAACCATTTTAATTGAGCTATCCTCCGATATCCTAATGACATGGTCAGCTCTCCGTTGCAAATTGATTTTTACCCTGTGGACAGGATAGGACGAGGTTCTCCAACAACTCAAACCAACTCAACCAAATTCATCGTGGACCGCGCCCAAGATAGCTAAAGTGTTGATTATTTTAGAAACACCGTATGCGCGTACTCAAAACCTACAAGAAAACCTTGACGACGACTCGGAATCCTCAAAGTAAACGTCGGAATGGAATTGCCAACCATCAGCTCCATGGAAAGGTCGTATGTCCATCAAAAGCAAACCAGGTATGTTCGATCGTGATTTGAGTAAGAAGTATTATGCCGATGTTAGTACAGTTCAGCGAAGGCTTACCGGGTCAGAAGGCAACGCATTCAATCACTCAAGAAAAATACAGGGTGCGGCAGAAAATAATGCGAAAATGTTCAAACTTGAGTATTGGAACTACAAGTGACTCGTTCCAAGATATTGCTTTCCTTGTTGAAGAAGGAAAAAATTATAATCCTGTTCTCCAACGAAAAGCTTTTCATCATCGATGCTGTGGCCAACAGTCGCACGGACCGGTTCATTTCACCGCAGAAAATGGAGAACGTTCCGGAAAAAGTGAAATTCAAATTTCAAACCAAACATCCGGCTGGTGTCATCATGTTTGACTTGGTGGCGTCCAACGGTTTGAAAATGCCGCCTGTCTTCATTGATGCTGGAGTTAAAATCAATACCGAAGTGTATATCGGTATTTTACAGGACCAAGTGATTCCCTGGGTGAAGGCCAACTTCAGCATGATGACGTGCCGTGTCACACGTCCAATCGAACCCAACAATGGTTGAACGATAACATGAAGTTTTTGCCGAAGGATTTGGAACCCCCTAGCAGTCCAGATGGATTATTCGATTTGGGCATTTGTTGAAGCACGAGCCTGCAAAACATCACACCCTAGTGTGAAAACCCTGACGTCAACCATAACACGCACATGGCAATCAATGTCGGAGGACTATGTCCGAAAGGCATGCTGTGGCTTCCGGCGTCGGCTCTAGAATGTTATGAATAAAAATGGAGGACACATTGAAAAAAAATTGTTTAAAGGGATTTTATATAGATAACTGCACTCGAAAATGTTGATATTATTGCTTGAATTAGTTGAAAATGGGATTTGAAAGAAATAGCACAAATTTTCGCATTATTTTCTGCCGCACCCTGTACCGTAGTTGGAACCCGTGCTCGAAAACTGCATGACAACACACTGTATGAATTTGCAGCTGTGGCTTAATGACAAAGGTGTTTTTTCTCTAAGAAAGTGATGAACTCGGAAGTTTACAAAACCGAATGTCTCCAGAAGCGAATTCTGCCCTTCATTCAGTCACATGATGGTACGGTGATAATTTGTCTGGATCTTGCGAGTTGTCACTACAACCGGAAAGAACAACAATGGCACAATGACATCGGATTAAGTTAGTTTCAAAAACCCGCAATACGCCCGATTGTCCTCAGTTATGGCCATTGAAAACTACTGGGCAATTATGAAGAGAAAACTGAAGGTTCGACGTCTTGAGCTAAGATTACTAGGATAAGCTCAGAGCTCAGATGGAAAATTGGTGGAATTAACTCGCCGAAAGAGTGAACGAGACCGTTAATCACCGGTTGATGGGTCTTATTGATGGAAAAGCTCGAATATTCCTTCGAAACTACGACGAATAATTAGTTTCGTTTCGACAATAGTTAAAATCGTTTTCAAATTCATTAATTAAAATCCGATATAGAATCCGGAATGGTGTATTTTCATTACAAAGTGGGCTATGCTTTATTTCACCGCTCTCCACCGTGATAATTTCATTTAGTATCTTATTTTTCTATTTCTTTTTTAACGTAGGACTACGTTTTTCTTTTCTATACTGGGTGTCATTTCAAAATTTTGAAAAATGAGAGCGTTAGTAAAAGTGAAAAGTTTTTGATTGCTAATAACTCTCGTTCAACTGAACAAAATGACTTCGTTTATACACTATTTGATCAAAAAAACAATTAGGTGATATTAGAATAAGTTCAAATTTTACTTTAAAAAAGACCTACTTTTGCTCCCATATAAATCTCCGTATAAACAGGTTGAAAATATGTTTTCCCTATTCGGGTCCTCAAAAACAGGTAACAAATGGTTCAAATTGTCTTCTTATTTTTTTTAGTTGCATTCCATGATGAAAACAGAAATAGCCACATCCCCCAGCTGCAAAATTATTTTGCTTTGTTGCCGGTGTCTGGTTTTATAACTAAGTCCGATTGGACGGTCAGCTCAGAAGAAGGGCAACGGAGCGTGGCATCAAACTTGCCATTGAGGGGGCGACCCCTGCGTAGTGGTTAACATTCATACCTCTAATGAATCTCATCCCCAGACAAGTTTCGAAAAACTCCCAAAAAAAGGTGTTTGTATGACTTCGATGGTAGATGAACCAGCTCGAGGCTGAATATCTCGATAATCAAGAAACAAAAAAAAGCCTACCAATTTAAATATCATCCAATAAACATGAAATTAAGGCAAAAAGTTATTTTTGGATGGTAAAAAATAACTAGCAAAACCCGCGAATATAGGGAAGAGAATCTCCTTTCTAAAGCAAGTTCAAACACACAGCACTATGTAGAATCGAGCCCTCGATTGACGGAATAAACCCCATAGATGGGGTCGAAAAGCCCGCCCTCGTTCCGCGAAATGTTAACAATGGGGGCGAGGCCGTCCCATGCTCCCTATCCAAATCATTTCACTTGGGTGCCCTGATGGTCCCTTCCTTTCCCCGTTGTACATTATGTCATGTATATTTAGTATATTTTGTAGTGGTCATATGATTACTTACCTTGTGTCAGAAAATTTGGCTGAAAGTAAAATTGGTTAGGGTTACCGTTCTTTAGTTATTGCTCTGTGTCGTCTCGGTGTTTCTGCTTTTGAAGAGCTGTCCTTAGACAAAGGCCGATGTTGGTTTACGACGTAGTCATATGGTATTGCTCGCGGTCATAGAATAGGGAAGAGAACAGGAGAAAGAACGGAAAGCGTTAGTTATTGGAAACAGGCTTTGCGCATGTTAGATTTTCATGGTGATATTCTTACAACGGCCGTTCAGAATGGTTCGACGGACGCATATGAGAGATCATTTCATCAGGGCAATGAACCCCATTGCATCTTCAAGTGATCATTACAAGCTGTCCATTTGGTTCAGGCACTTCTGAACGTTGATGTGGCAGCCTATGCACTACGTGAAATCTGCCACAACCAACTCGGCAGAACGCGCCCATACCCCTTTCTGAACCAAAGGGCAGGGACAGTAAAAATTAAACGTTGTATTTTAAAAATAAACCCAATCGGGAGATGGTTCTCTCGGCCATGTAGGCAACAAGGCAGAGTGTATAAGAACAATCGCTAGAACAATCACAAGCCATTGAAGTACATGATCACGATCAGGCGCGCATTCTTTTGCCAGTCAAGGGGATATCTCCTATCTCCCCCCATGCCTACCCAGCACGTGGATAGTATGGTAACGTAATATTTGCTTGGTTTGAGAACTATTCCATATGCCCTTCACTAAATTTTCAAATACTTCTATTTAATTTTTCACAGCCTGCCGTACACTGACAGAACTATCAACAATTTTGCTTCCTATCTTTCGTTCTAGTAAAATTACTGTACACTCTTGGGGCCTCATGATGATGAGAGAACATTTCCTTCTACATCATCATAATTTAATGTTGATTGTAAAGTTAAACATTATTAAGGAAAATATGCAATTTAATAGTCAGTGTTACAAACTTCCTTGTCCATGTTCTCTGGAACTCGTCAATCTATCAAATTGAATAAATCTCAAGTCAAGATGTGAAATATGAAACAATGTTGTTAAGGCAAAATGAAAAAGCACTTTTAAATTTGACGAATAAATCCCTGGCGTAGTAGTAGAAAAACATAAGGTTTGTATTTGTGATAATCTGGAAACATTCAAAACACTAAAATTTTCAAAATATTTCCACCATGAGTGAAATAGTTCACTCAAACAGAGCTGCACTAGTGCAACACCTATTTAATTTAAAAAAATATCCAAATGCGTGCATTTAAAAAGTGACTCAATGTTCCGATTTTTTCATGCGATTACCCTGCCACCTGGTGGTCGGTCCATCGGTCAGAAGTCAATATATACGATTTACCTAGTATAGAAGTTCTTTATCGACGACGATATGAGCGCTAATTTGAGTCATCATGTAAAATAATGCAAGTGGGTGTCGAACGGGAATATTACCGATTTTCTAGAGCAGACCCTGATGACCACGATATCGCCTGTTCGGAACCATTGTCTTCTTCAAAAGTTCTCTTCCTTGGATACCTTCTTTATCCAATGACGATCTTACCTTACGAGTAGAGTTACGTTACTCGACAGCGCATGATGATGGTGATGCCACAACACAGTACTCCATAAACCATTCTTTAAAATGGATTTTGTTCTAACAAAAAAAGTTTTCAAATAAGTTAATTATTTCAATGCACTAGCACAGCTGAATCTGTTAGTGAGTGGTGCCTGAGTAGTGCTCTACTGGACAACGGTTTTGCTCGACCGGAAGGTGCATGAAGCGCAAAAGCGGAAGACGAAAGGCAAGGTGGTAAAATCCTTGGACGCCTTGGGCCGGCAGGTTGGTGCGACCGGCCAGACGGTCAAAAAGTATTTGACCAATATGGACGTCGTCATAAAGAAGTGGTAGTCGAGGCCGGCCGTTTCTGAAGCGCAAGTCGCCATCCAAAAGCAGCCGCTAAAGATGCTCGTCAAAGATGTCTTCCCTGCGATGCCAACGTGGTAATGATCATAGACAACCGCTACTAGGTGGGGTGAAAAGTAACCTGCTTGACCGCCAAAATGCGATGCTACTGCAAAAAAGGTTAAAATGCCTTGTTGTCCGTTCCAATTTAGGCATACACGCCAAATTTCAGTGCGATACTGCCATTGGTTTTGTTTTGACAGCTGGTTGTTGTTGATGTATTTGGCATCATGTTGAATCTGGATAAATCGATTTTTGTTCTCTCATCAAACATAATTTTTTGTGAGACAAAACGACAAAGGAAACAAAAGAAAAGTTTGATAAGTATTATGAGGCAAATGTTCCGTCAGGTTACACCGTTAAATATTGCATACTCTAATTGTTATGTTTTATATTCTCCGTGCGTGGAGTAACGATTATGATGTAGTAGGAGATGTTTGCTCATCACCATGAGACAACAAGAGTGGACAGTAATGTATGCTTGAATGAAAGATATGAAGAGAAAGTGTTGAGAGTTCCGTCAGTGTACGGTATTGAAGTATTGAAAATTGAGCGAAAAGGCATGGGTAAAGTAGTACTCGAACCAAAACAAACTTGAGCGGTCATCAGACGTTGCGAATAAAAACAAACCCAAAGGAAAGGGTTCCTCTTCCATGTACGCATCAAAACAGAGTGCGTACAAACAACCGCTAGAAACTATCACAAAGCTATCAGTGGTACATGAGCGCGATCCATCACGTTACTATTGCCAGTTGAGGTGGCGGATTCGTCCGTGCCTTGACCTACCCCGCAGTAGGAGGTTAGGCAATGGTAACGTCCGTGGTTCGAAGTACTACTTTACCCATGCTCTTTCACTCAATTTTCAATACTTCTATTCTATTTCCCCACTGACGGAACTTTCAACACTTTCTCTTCATATCTTTCATTCTAGCAAATATAACTGTCCACTCTTGGTGCCTCATGGTAATGAGCGAACATCTCCTTCTACAACTTTAAATATTGGTTTCGAGAGCTTCGCGGAGGCCGCACCTCCACTGCCGATCAAGTCCGCTGCGGCAGGCCCTCCGATGCGGTTACAGAGGACAATGTCAAAATATTTCAGTGAAATGGTGTTGGCTGACCGGAAAATGAAGGTTCGTCAGCTAGCAGATGCCACAAAGATTAGTACTGAGCGCACACGGCATATTTTGGGCGAGATTCGGCTTATGAAAAAGTTATCCTGCCCCTGGGTGCCGCGCATGCTCACTCCTGACCAAAAACACGAACGCGAGAGCACTTCGAAACAGTGGTAAGTGTTGATGAAACCTGAATCCACTATAATACACCAGCGAACAGAATAAGTGCCCGGCAATGGACTGAAGCCGGCACGAGTGCTCCGAAGCGGCCTAGGGAAGCTCAATGGGTCGGAAAAAGTTTGGCGTCGGTTTTCTGGGTTGTCATGGCATACTCTTCGTGGACTAGGGGAGGATGGTACAAAACGCACCGTTTAACGGGGGGATATACAGTTGACCAAAAATTTCAATTTTTTGCATAAAAAGTTAGTAAATTTCCCGTAGAATACGCTCCTGAAACCTTTTTTTTTTCAAAATTCGAACCCCATGTGTTTCGTTTCATCGTTTTTCGAAGACGCCTTCTTCGCGCGCAGACCGGTAATTAAAACTTTCAAAGCGTTTTTCTCAAAACAGCATTTTCGGAGTTTATGCCGGTGATAGCTCGAAAACTAATTATTCGATTACACTGAAACTTATAGGATTTCTTCATTATAGTATTACCTTTTATATGAATTAAAAAAATTTGTAATATTTTATTTCATACATTAATTGTTATGTTATGTATTCTCCGTGCGTGGAGTAACGATTATGATGTAGAAGGAGATGTTCGCTCATCACCATGAGGCACCAGAGTGAACATTAATGTTTTTGGCTAGAATGACAGATATGAAGAGAATGTTTTGACAGTTCCGTCAGTGTGCGGAAGG